>JAQGAE010000312.1:0-41656 GCA_034696685.1 Julus scandinavius | reverse complement strand
GAAATTTTCTATTGATACCAATAGAAAACAACGTTCCAAATAACAATAGAAATCTCTATTGTTTTTTTCACCAGGGCTATATGCCTTCGATTGCATGGAAAGTAATATGAAATTGCGGAGAAAATACTAAACAGGGAATTTTCGGATGCCCCTAACACGTTTACGTCATAGAGAGAGAAAAATCAATCGGCCCTTAAAAATATCGATATGGCTGAAACCTGAGCAAAACATCGATGTGTTCACAGTATCGATACATCAAATCTCTTATTTTCCAGGTGCTTGACAGCTTCCGGCGCCAAATGACCACTGGCGTGGCCAACCTGAACATCCCGGTGCTCGACCCTCTTAAAATCGCCGATTTTAACCTGGACGAGGACACGGGGTTGACCAGCATAAGGGCGAATTTCTGCGACGTTCAGATCAGTGGTCTGCACACCTTCGTGATCAACAACTGCAGGGTGAACTTGGAGACTCTGCAGCTTGACCTCACCCTTTTGGTACCCAGCCTGCAGGTGGAAGGACGTTACGAATTGGACGGTAGGGCCGTGGTGTTGCCCCTCTCGGGGTCCGGGGCGTTTTGGGTGTTGGCCATCGAGCTCGTGGCCTCTGGGTTCGCCTTGCTTCGCATCAACTCGCAGGATCACCTCGTTTTACAGAACCTCAACTTGGACTTGGATGTGCAGAACATCGAGCTCAATTTTGACAATCTGCTCGGAGGTGGGGCCATTGGTGGCGTCGCCAACAATGTAGCTAGCGCACTCAGCAAGGGAACGTTCGACAGGGTCAAGCCCAGGATCCTTGCCAACTTGGAGTCGGCCCTGAGGAGTAAGCTGAACGACGAATTGCGCCACTTCGATGCCATCAAACTAATCCAAGGAGGGTTGCACTGTCCTATGGACCGTGTCTCGAATGCAAACATGTACATGGACCAAGTCCTCGACAAGGCTCGGGACCAAATTAAACAGAGGTGAGTGAATCGTGTCACAGGTAGGTTGTGAGAGCTAATTGGTAGCTTGTTGGGGTTGTCAATTGTGAAATAAGTACATGCATTCTCATTCAGTGTTTATCTACCTTTGATATGTCTTTGGGCCTCTGAAATTCTCTAAAATGACCAATGAGTATACCTCTGCAGACTGCATGGCCATCATCACTGATATATACGATATATGTATATAGTCAATGATTAACAGGTTGTTACTGGAATATTGATGAAAACTAGCATTTATTTGCAATTGTACTTTAAAAATCTGTATTTCTGCAATGGTCAATTTAAAAAAAATAATTGTTGATATAAATTATTTGTATAAGCTTCTGATGAATTTAATAATCTTTTTTATCTTCCATTAATTCAAATTGATTAATCCAAATACACCGTATTTTACGGACTATAAGACGCACTTTATTCTTCAAAAAATACTCGCGTCTTATACTATTTTTAAAAAAAAAATACTTCAAAATTAAGCTGCGTCTTATAATCTGTAGCATCTTATAGTCTGTAAAATACGGTAATCATGCCATATGAAATAGTTTAATTTTCCATCAATGTCTATCGTGATCCTCGTTTTATTTGAATCGAATCTGATTTTAATTAAACTGTTTTGTTTCGCTCACAGTGGTTTAGACCCATTGGCATTGCCGGACACTGACATGTTTTCGGAGGGACAACTTCTGGGTCTTTCTACCGTTTACCGCTCTGGTGATGGAGATTTAACTTTTTCTGCTCAAGCTGTAACCCTCGATGCCCACTTGGGGTTTGTAGACCTTAGAGCCACTTATAGATGGAGCAAAAGGTGAGTGGAAAAGTTTGTGGTACCTATTTGCCCGATATATTCAAACTTTACAATGATGAGAATTGATTTGATACGTGAGCCATTTTTTCCCCTGACGCATGTCTCCCATCTGCATACTTTTCACTTTTACATTTTTTGGATGTGATTCTCATATTATTTTTTCCTGCACGATTTCTTCTCAATTATGAAAAATGAATCTTTACCTCCTTCTGTATTTCAAGGGTATTATTGCATCTAAACGGCCGTGTCGGGGCCAGGGTGCGCGACGTGTCTATATTTATACGTATACGTCAACCCACCACTCCAGGATCTAATCCAATAATGGAAAGTTTTGAAATCGAACACCTCGGTCGCATATCTTTAGACTTGTCTGGATTAGGTCCCATCAGTTGGGTGGTCAAGAAAATAGCAAGTCTGGTGTCGAATCTGATGCGGCGAAGGATCGCTGAACGGCTGCAAGGTCCAGTTAGACAGATAATAGAAAATAATTTGCACAGCGTGAGCATACCGTTTGGATAGACGAATGGTGGAAATAAATGGCAGATATGCATAAGTATCTAAGGAACACATTCCTACAGGATGACTTCAAGTTTAAATGCACATTGCTGAGTATTCCAATGCATAAGTCCTCAATCAGGATTGCCTTCTCAATCTTATAAACCAGTGCAGTCTTAAATTACAGTCTACTTAGGCTTGCATTTGTTTGCAATCGTTTTGCTCGAATCTTAATAGATACTATAAATGTTTTGCTTCTGGAGGCATTTTCTGTACAATCATTTTAATTTTATCTACTTAAATACAATAGATAATCACTTTAACTTTTAATAATCTACGATTTACATAATTTTCTATTTTAAAACTTGTACTTTTATGGAACCGGTATGGTTCTTAGTAATGCTCACACAATATCATCATATTACACAAAGCTATAACTACGCATTCATTACTCGATGGCTAGCGCTTAAGGTGCTTTTGCCGCTCTTTTTTTTTCCTGGACTTTGGTGGTTTTTTCTTTCTGTATACTAGTCATGTTCAGGTATTCAATTTGGGAAATTACGCCACTTTTAATTTATAGTTTCATAACTTAATTTCTGGCAACTTTTTGGCAAAAAATATGCTGTTATTTTACATTGAAAAGTTTAGAAACCGTTTGTAGAAAACATTATCCCAAACTCTACCACACTATCATAATCTAAAAGTAACCATACTTGTGACAAAGTACATCAGTTCATTTATTAGTCATTCATGAAAAAACTTATTTAGTACTTAAAATTATTATTTTTGTAAAACGAAATAGTTTAATTTTTTTAGTTATATTTTTGTTAAAAATTATAAGAAACTGATATTGGGGAAAATGAGAAACAAATGATTAATATGTTTAAGGCCTTGATGATACTTTTTTTGTACAAACTGCTCTTCAGATCGCTTTTTTGGTTTTTATTGCGGCCAGTCCTCGACATACGTCCATTAAAATTTCAGACCATCGCGCAAGTAATTCTATCATACGCGCAAAGAAAATCGGCTGGATTTTTCTGGAATGCGCGGCGAGTGTATAATTTGTATGACAAAACCAAGTTTGGCGACGATTGAAAAATATGTTTCCCAAACACAAATGAAATGAAATTCCAATACACCCATACCTCGATTTACAGCCTAGATACGTTCTGGAAAAGTTAGCCGAAAAAGGGAAAAGCCGTATAACGATTCAATTCTTTCTGCACTGTGATTTTTTCTCTCATGTGCAGAAAAAAACATTCTTCGAATATTTAGCGGATGAATTTTTCTACGTTGATAGAAATATTTGTGTGACCAACCGTAATGTCTAAAGAAAGATAGTTGTAAAAATACTGTAAGAATACTCTTTTTAAAGAAAAGTATCCGACTTGCATCCAAATCGGCTTCAAACCAAACGTGGTCGTAAGTCAACGACTGGCTGGTCTTGTATTTAAAATGCCACCATTTCAGATGGTATAGCGATATTGAATTATTTGGACTGTCAGTATGGTTTTCTTGAAATGTGCACCGCTCTTAAACTAAATTGAGGAATGCATTGTTCGATTTTGCCGCATAATGCATTTAAATAAGGTTGGAGTACATATAGGTACTGAATGTATGGACACCGGCTAGCCTTGCTCTTTCAGAAATATTACAGGGTTTCCACTTTTGCTTTTTCTGTTCGATATATAAATTGGCCTAATGTATATTCGAAATGCATCGTTCCTAATCTAATAGGACTTGTCGGATTATTGGGCCTACCCATTCTTGCCATTACCGAGTGCTGGAGCTTCCTCTCTTCCAACATTTACATTCCCCATTGTTCATTCCGAGTAATTTGATTTGTATTTATTGTTTCATGGTACTCGTTTTCATGTTTGTTGTTGACTTATAGTGATTCTGTGATAAGTTATTGTCATCTATTTGTGTGCATTGACTGTTTGAATGGAAAAAAAAGAACATGTCCCAGGTTCACCTTGCAAATTTATCTCTCAAAATTCAAACAAAAACTCGTGCAATTAAACCCAAACAAATTTTAAAATCATCTTTTTACAAGAAATACTAATAAGTATAGCATATGACATACTATGCTTCTTCCAATTTGTCAATATTTTGTGGCGAACATAAAATTTTAAGTTTTCTGAATTTCCATAGAATACATTCACCAGCTCAGTGCATTACAGGAAATACATTTGAAATGTTTGAAGGGCGAAAAAACCCATTTGTATTATGCAATCAGTTGTTGACTTAACAATATTTCGTAGCTTAGCTTCATGGTTTCTGTCATCGATTGTTGTTGATTCTCTTCCACTTTCTGTTAAGTTTTAATGTTTAATTGTACATTACGGTATATGTCATTGTCACTGAACATGCATTCAAAATTTTCGTTTTATTTCTAGTCATGAGGATATTTATTTATAATTTTATATATTATAGTTTAACCAAATTACTGTTCCAAAGATAAACGTAGGTGCATTCACCGAAACGCTTGTGTAGAGCATGTATATAAACGAGGCATCATAAGGCATATTCTAATCCAATACGCTTTGAAACTTAATATTTTTGAGTGTCCTACATTTGAATTCTTAAAAATTGACCACCACTTACTACAATAGTTATTTACCACTTGGTAAAAGGCTTTTAAAGTGGCATTCAAAACTATGATCAAAACTATAATCGATAGATAATGAATTAAGTTTTAACATATCTAATTTATAATAGGGTACTCAAACACACTCCAAAAATGTCGCACATGTCTACAGTTCATCAGTTAAAAGGTGGTATATAACCTAATCACTTTCAATGGGGGAAATTTTAAAACACACTCACAGCCAAGCAAAAAGAGATTAAATAAAAATGAACATTGTTTAAAATAGCTTGATAAATCAGCAATTGAAATTGATTGTCGTTTTTCACGTTGAAATGGTAGATTTTTTAAAAATTAATAAACAAGTTTGAAAAATGTCCGATAATTTGCACATTCTGCCAGCAGGTGGCTGCTTGAGAATGCAAATTAACGGACATTTTTCTAACTTGTTTATTAATTTTTTTAAAAATCTACCATTTCAAAGTGAAAAACGACAAAGTAATACCATTGCTGATTTATTAAGCTATTTTAAACAATTTTTATTTATATTTAATCTCTTTATGTTTGGCTGTGGTTGTGTTTTAAAATTTCTACCATTGAAATACATATAGGGCTGTAACCTGGTTGTGATCCCCTTGGGACCATAGTACATGTGCTGACCTCATTTTTAAAATAAAGCCTTATAATTGGCTGGACCTACTGCAAAGGTGCTTGCAGAAGTTCTGGAGACCTACACAAGCTGCATTTGTGCCCATTTCACAAAAGACACAACTTGTGGATCTTGGCAGAGCTGCTTGAATCACATGCCGTATTCACACACAACCTACTGAACAGAGGACTGACATTGTGACGTCAGCAACAGTATTCGCGCAAAAAAAGAGCTGAAGTGCGCATGCTCACACCCTAACCTATCTGGTAGCAGACGATATTCGGGTGTGTGTGAATATGGCATAATGAGCTTGTGGGCCAAATGCAGATAGCCCAACTGCCCAAGTGAAAAGTTTGTTTGAGTACCCCTCATATAATTCTGTAATACGCTCTTGTATTTCAACCATCATTTGGCAATTTTATTTTATTTTAAAATTATTTTCATTTGGAAATTTATGGGTGCATGAAGCAAATCCAAAAAAACTTCTGAAACTTTGGTCTTATGTGTCTGGTCTATTTTATGCTCTTAGTTTGTTATCACCACAGATTTTTACATGAATGGGACAACGCTATTATAATTAAAGCAAATAATACTGGCGTTTTATTTTGGCCACTCTCTACATTCTTCCATCTCATTTGTGTAGTAAATCATTCACGCATACATATCAGTAGAGACGTAGTATTTAAGAAATTTCTTCCTTTTCACATATTTAAACCACATTCGGGGTTTGAGTATCGGGGATTTGTAGATAGCGAGCAGAATATTTTAGAAACCATATTTGTTGGTGTGGACCCAAAATACTTGTTCCAATAGCTTTCCAGAAAAAAAAAACTTGTCTGCTGTTGAACATTGACTGTGTTATGTTGTAATTGAGCTTGACCACCCTTTTTGGGGTGAATTTAAGGTCCTGCAGCGTCAAAATTAATGATTCCATTAGTGTCCGATCATTTACAATATTTAAATTTAAGGCATCTCTCCAAATATACATTCTCAGAAAATATAATCACGAAAATATATAATGCCCTAGCTCTTCGGCATAATTGGTCATATGAATAAAACTGAGTACAAACTTGAACCCTGCAAGTTATACATAATGCTTTTAAGTTTGAGCTGAATGTAAAGAAGCATATGCTTTAAATGACAATATTTATACAGCATGCAGAATTTATCATGCTATGTAAACATATTTTGCAGTTTAGCTCAGTTTTATGCAAATGAACCCGGATACAGCATATTCTATAAATACAGTTAAATACTAGAAGTAATCTAATGCCAGTCTTTTATTTCCAGAAATACAGGAAAAATTTAATTACTTTTTCATTTTACTTCAACGAATACTATTCTAGGTAAGATACCAAATATTTATTACACTAACTTTTACATATAATCTTTTAGCTATATTAATACAGTTTTAGTTTCCTGACTTTAACAAAATATATGCCCGTATTCACCCATTAACTAAAACAATGCTAAACCGACTAAAATTTAGCGAAAATGGTCACTAATTCAACAATTCAATCCACACTTACATATATTATGTGCAATTTTTGAAAAAAAAAAGAAAAAAAAGATGCAGTTAAATTGAAACCATAGTAGATCACCAAAGCGCTGTGCAAATGCATTGTATATCTCACTAATTTCATTATTTCTACTGATTAAAGACGATGCAGGAAGGATGTATATGCAAATTTTATGATTGTGCGATAAAGATGTTTAATATTATGAATTGTGTGTGTTATTTTTGAAACAAACGTCACCGTTTATTTCTTCGAATGTCTTTGGTTCGTTTGTGCAAATAAAGCTAAACACCAACACCAGGGGATGAGCCTAATCACCTGGAACCTGGAAATTGCGCCTACGAAGGGGACTTTAACCCCTTCTCGAGGTGTCTTTAACGTGAATTTTCAAATTGTTTAATAACTGCAATCTAAATATTGACGTGTGTACAATCTAAGCTGATAGATAATCGTTGTAGTTTCATCTTCGCGTTATTTCCGGCGAAATGATATGATTTCATGGTGTAGTCAGAGGTAATTTTTCGTGTCCAACTGCACTATCATATTGATATGTGATGCTTTTTCAGGCAAGTTGGCGGGGTTTTAATTGTTTTTTAGGGATTACGATTTTTTTTTGACAACTGTTAGAAATGTTGAAAAATGCGTTAGGGCTTAATTACGAAATTCCAATACTTTTGAAATCATATCTGAATCCAATTTTTTTTAAAACCAAAACATGCTTTATAAAACGTCTTCTGTATTATATAAATAATTTATATTCATATTTCTATTTTAATTATTAAATTTTTGAAACAAACAATTTACCCTATGTTACATATATTTATTTCTAAATTTGGCAGCTCTCGAACAGTAGCACGGGCATTTTTGCACGTGCTACATTGAGAACTGCTATGGAAAGCATCTCGAGAGTTTCTCTCACGTTGAAACGCACCATTAAGCTCGAATTTATTTATTATAATTAGATTTGATTTATAGTTTTAGGCTAATTTATAATATAAAAACAAGAAGCTTGGCGCCTAAAATTTCAAATGTTGTTGACGCTCTCCATATGGACGCCTCAGGTGAGGTATTTTGCGAATGTCCCTCACGCGAGGAACTTTTCCGTGCATCACTTCCGGTTTTTTCCGCGGAGGCGTGAGTGTTCTGGAGCTAAATAACCGTCAATGTATTTTGCTGAAATGATGACTAATACGCTGAATCCATGCTTAGCTCAACTGGAAGCCGGTCTAACGGTATTTTAAGAGTATTTCGCTACCGAACCTCTTCTACTTGCCATCGTTTTTCTCTAATTTATTCGAACGGAGAGGTTGAACGCTGCGGACTTTCCCTTTGTTTGAGGTTATAAACTAGCAAAATGGCGGATCAGAAGTGTTCCCCTACACAAAATCAAGGTATTTATGAAACGTAAAAGCAATTTGTTTACCGTGACGTAATGTCATTTTGTTGTTATTATGTTCACCAAGTTGTGGAGGGTAAACCAAGTCTGACATTCTTCGTGTTGGCTTGCTCTCTCTATGTTAATCTAACATTGATGTAGGCTTAGCTGTTTTTTTTTCTCCCTACTGTTTTCAGTATTTATATGAATTGGTAAGCTAGGTGTTTTGTCTTAAATGTACTAATGGTTTCCAAAAATATGACCTATAAACGGGTGATGTCGTTTGCGAGGTCAAAATGGAATCCGATGACCTCATGAATGAGTCATGATACGACTGTAGGTTAATCTGGAATAGGTTTGCTTCTTTGCCAGCTTGTTTGTTTACTGCCTCGAAGTAAACTAAGGTTATTTTAGAAGAACTATCCAGGAATTATTCCAATATTTTGAATATCACCGAACCCTCATTCGGTATAACTTTACATGAATTTGAAAATTCGAGCGTGGAATGATTGTTCTGTATGCAATTGGTGAAAGTTTTACTAAAGATCTTCTTGAAAACCTTCAAATAATTTGATTGACTTTGTTTGTTATAATCCTCTTTAGCGTAAAAATGTTCTAACTCCCAATGTAATTATTTCAGGTGATTGTGTACACAATCATTTCTCCCAAAACGCAGCATATGTTCTGTGAAATTTTCAAATCAAATGGATATCCACCTGTCAATCGGGAGATATATGGGTTCAAACTCCCCAGTCTGGTTACTTGACTGGTTTTTGCATTCTTTCACAGATAGTTTCTATATCCTCATACAATCAACCTAAAACCTCTATAATAGCATTGACAAGGCACTGAAAACAATAACAAATCTGTTAAACTTTTTTGCTAAATCAAAGTGAGTATTACTAAGAGTAGCGTCTTCCGATTATGTAGAACATGTGGAAGACGATTTATTTGTTATGACAAATTATGAACATTATAAGTTTAAGGGACGTTATTCCTATATTTTCCAATACCCTATAAATAATTTTTTTCATTACAAACAGGCATTACTACTTTATTAGAGTACCAACTATATTGTCTTTTAGACTTGCATTAAACAGGATGTATTCATTGTATTTTGTCCACAACTTTATAAACCTTCGCCTTTCCATCAAACAACCATTTATTCAGTGATCAAATATTTGTAGTAAATGTTAGATCTTTAGAGGCCAAACATGATGGGAGGCGACACCTGTATAAATTCCCACCCTTGATTAAATAAATTGAGTCCTATGCCTGACCTAGGAAGGACGTCTTATAGCATAGCAATTGGACATTTTACAATGTGTGAATCTTGAGGGAGTAAGTCATAAAGCTAAAATCACTCTTATGTTAGCGGTGTTCTGATTTGATTTAAAATGTTTCATACATTCATGTCCTTCGCAAGCGATTTTTGCTGAATTTAGTCACATATAAAAACTTTTTTTCAGGGAGGAATAAATTAAAATTGCCATTTAGTCCAAGTGCTGGTAGTCCACGAAATCAATTTGGATTTCATCCATTTCCTCAGCAAGAACAGCCTAATATGTAAGTTGAAATTTTTTTTTTTTTTCATTATTAACTTAATAGGTTGGTGCGTAACCTACCCTTAAGTTGGCAAGTTTAAGCTGATAAGCAAGACAGTTGAAAAATATATGTAGAATGACTAGAATCTCATATAAACATAATATTTGTATTGACTTATTTTGGAAGTTTTAAAAACTTCAACTTGTTTGTGCAATTGCACATTTGTCTTTGCTTGTTTTTGAAGGGATAGGCCACTGAGATCTGTCGACAGTCACAGTCACAGTCACAGCCATAGTCATAGTCACAGCCATGAAAGACCACATAAATCGAGGTGACTTTTTATTGTCTTGGTATGCTTTCCAACCCCGTTTAGTTGCATACCTGCATGTGGCATTCCATTTTATTTTTGTACACTTGATAATATCCATTGAAATGAACCAGTCTTAATTTTTTTACTTTTTTAGTAAGACTGGTGTCTCTTTTATTATTTTTCGTGCTTTTTTTTTTGTCTTGATTTGTTGTAGATGATGTTAGATGTATTTAAAATTTCAGGTTTTGCTAAATGCTGTTTACAGGGTCTTGGATTTGTATTTTTATGATTTAGTTTATTTTTGAAGAAAAATAAATGATATAATGAATAAAACTATTTAAAATTGTGCATTTAATGCAAAGGCATATCACCAAAATTGTTTTGTATACCTACATTATATTTGGTGTCTCGAGTTTCAAACTCAGGTTACTTTGGAACAATAAAGACCATTTTATGATAAAATCTGGAAATAAGTTACAATTGATAAGTGACCAATCCTGATCAAAATGCAATTAAAATCACATCCCAATCTTGACTGGACACATGCTGATTACAAGTTTACCGATTTACGATAATAGTTATCTTAAAAGATAGCTATTACTTTACTGATTACAATTCATTATTAACTAATCACAAATTCATCATAAATGTTGGAAAATACCAACTAGTTTAAGATTAGATAATAATTAAGGGATTATTTTTTGCTGGTATTCAAGTATAAGAACTTGCATTTATTCAATTATTTTTAACATTGCCTTGCCATAACACAAGTTCTTTTAAAATCTCTGAGAAAATTTAAATGAATTTAAACAAGGGATCCCGAGATGTACTTGAAAATCTTGCATTGCCATATTATTGGTTTAAGCAAGGCTCTTTTGTAAAGATGTGGTAAGCAGAAGTCTAGAAAAAGTTTGATACCAACAGATGACAACATTTAAAAACTGATGGTTTTGGGGTCATGTGGTTGTCTTGAATGTTTTTATTTTTATTACATTATCACTTATAGTTCTGAGTATAATTAATGTTGCATCATTGTTGTCTGTTAATTTTATTATGAAGGAATTAGAATTAGTGTTATGAGTGATGCGATTTGCATTAAAATACTCTTTAAAACGTGTTGAATTAAAACCATTAGCATGATTTGCATGTATTTTGCATTATCAAAGAATAAGCTATGCCCATTCATTTTTAAACTAACGGTATTGTGCATTTATTCCGGCAGCAGCAGGTTTCCAGGTCCACGGGGCATTCGTACTCCTGGAAAACTGAAAATATCACCAGAAGTGGTGAGTAATTCGTTCTTGTTAGGCCTTGGCAAACAACGGCATGTAATGGGAAAATATATTCAAACAGCATTTAGTATTA
Organism: Julus scandinavius; assembly: GCA_034696685.1. NCBI lineage: Eukaryota > Metazoa > Arthropoda > Diplopoda > Julida > Julidae > Julus > Julus scandinavius. Next base: position 30,023 of record JAQGAE010000312.1, on the reverse strand, counting down.
CTCATGTTTTGGTTTTGGTTTGTACAGACATATGATTTCACTGCTGATGACCTTCAAGACTTGGGAGAGATTGGTAGAGGTGCATTTGGGACTGTCAACAAAATGTATCATATGGCTAGCAACACTGTTATGGCAGTGAAGGTAACGCCACAGTCTTTTGCTTCTTTTTTACTGAACTTTTATCAGTATTTTCAATAAAAACTTGGAAATTTTAGAGGATCAGATCCACGGTGGATGAAAAGGAGCAGAAAGAACTTTTAATGGATCTTGAAGTTGTCATGAAAAGCAACGATTGTATTTACATTGTACAGTTTTATGGAGCTATATTTAAAGAGGTTTGGCCATCGGCTTACTGCATGCGGATATCTGGTTATATTGTCCAAGAATTCTATGTTTATCCATCGAGCAATCCCATTATTTTGCTTGCAGGGCGATTGCTGGATTTGTATGGAGGTCATGGACACGTCACTGGACAAATTCTATAAATTCATTTATGAGCGATTGAATACTAGGATACCAGAAAATATTCTAGGCAAAGTAACAGTAGCTGTGAGTGGTTTTTTTTAAATCATTATTTGTGAGACCATCTTCTGATATAGTCAGTTAGATTCGCTCATTGTTTTTTTCTCGTTTTTTTAGACTGTTAAAGCACTAAATTATTTGAAAGAAAAACTAAAAATTATTCATAGAGGTATGCTTTTGATCCTTATTTCTCCGATAACATTTGAAGTGCTCTTCTATCTGAAAACTTATTCACTTATTTTTGACCTAAACGCAGATGTGAAACCTAGCAACATATTGTTTGATCGAGGTGGGAATATTAAGTTATGTGATTTTGGCATCAGCGGCCAGCTGGTGGATTCCATTGCAAAGACGAGAGATGCCGGCTGCAGGCCCTACATGGCAGTATGTTCAGTTGTTTGTACGGTATTTGGTCGGTATTCGAAATGTGATTTTCAACTAAGAGCGGGTATTAATTTCAGCCTGAAAGAATTGATCCTCAAAAGGCCAAAGGCTACGATGTACGCTCTGATGTTTGGAGCCTAGGCATCACACTGGTAATTTTTTTTTTTTAAATAATCAATTACGGCACTTGGATTTTGCATTGAGCCCCGTTTTCACGATGCCACTAATGTCGGGACACTGACGTCAGGACGAATGTCGCGCCAGTGCAATCATCTGAACAGCTGAGGACACCGACGTCGCAGCATAGATTCGGCGATGTCACGTGTCAAAATTTTTTGATATTTGATACCGACGGCGCGACACTAGCGGCCATTATCACCGAGTGAACGGCCATTTTTGCGTGATTTAGTTGCTAAAGAGCAGTCGATACACGTGCGTCTTTTTGAAACGTGTTATTTGTTAATCGAAATCATTTTTAGATTTATTTTGGAATTGTGTTCGACTCGCGTTTGATATTTTTAAGTTCCGGGAACAATATTATCGGCATCCCATGTTTGTGGGAGAAACGTCGAGCGGATTACAAAAACGGAAAAAAGGGAAAATGCCGAAGCTGCATTTTTGCTCGTCTGTGGATTATACAGCATAAAATATTTGCGATAGAAAATTCTGGCAATTTGTAAGAACAACAAAATAATTTTAGAAAAAATAAAAATCAATGAAAAATGGTCCTGGAGCAGACGAAAAGGTATGCCATGTTGCTTTTATGTGTCCCAAAACGCGACATTTCAGTGGCATCGTGAGAACGGAGCTTTACACATGGCTCGGATAATGATAATTCTGTGTTTTACGGTATTAATTTTCATATTCCCGAAAGCTTAACAGATTTATTTTTTTAAGATTGAATTAGCCACCGGCAGTTTTCCATACCCAAGATGGAACAGTGTGTTCGAGCAGCTCACACAAGTAGTTCAAGGGGAACCACCCCGCCTGAGCCCAAATGAAAACGGCAACAGTTTCACCAACGAATTCGTTAACTTCGTGAACACATGGTATCAATGCTTCTAATTCAAAACATATAATTCCTCGCAACCACCTTTTTTCCCATTTGTTCATTGAAAGTTTGTAATTTATTTGCAGTTTAATCAAGGACGAAAGCGAACGACCTAAATACAATAAGTTATTGGTGCGTACCTTTTTTTTCGGCAGCATAGTCTTCTTAGTAGTCTGCCCAGTCTGCTAACACTAATCCTTTTTATTTCATTTTAAATAAAGGAGCACCCATTCATCAAGCGTTCCGATACCGAAACGGTTGATGTTGCCGGCTATGTGTGTGACATAATGGACCAAATGACGAATAGTGGAACTTGTGGATCGAGGTTTGATTGAACACTGTGTCCTGTCACATATTTTTTCCCTTCCTTCTTCATCGTATCTCGTGGAAAATAACAGAACCCAGCTGGTGAACTTGTGTTGATTTGCGGTACTTGCCGCAAGTCGCAAGGCTTTCTTCTACATATTCTTCTTCCCACTTCATAGCCTCAGAAGTTTTTCTTTTTTCCTTTGATTTTATCAGTCACACATCGATTTAACACTTACCAGTTTCACCCCATATCATCTGTCGATCACGAGTCGAATGCCAGGGATGTCACATGACGCAAAATGAGATTTTAGCCAAACATCGCCGTTGCTTGCGTTTTATTGCTTAACGAGCGGTTATTTGGCAAAATGAGAAGTTATTGCTGCATTCAAACGAATTGCATTTGCGGAACAAATTATGACGTTATTTTGGATATACGGTAGTTAAAATTATTTAAGGCTTTCTGATGAAGTTTGCATTTTTTTTTTTTTTTTTTTAATTTGCATAAGTATTTGCGTAAATCGTTTGTGAAACGAATTATGAAAGCTTGTGATGATGTGTAATTCATCTAGAAAGCCAACTTCGCAGCACCACTGCACATTTGTTTAGGACGTTTAGTTAGCTGTTTTAACTGACACTGGCTGTACGTAGGCTAGATGCAACGTGTAGTCATTTGAATAGTTGCATTAAGGATGTCGAGTTTGACGGTTTTTACCTGGCAACATGAATTCTTTTAGCTTTTAGGATGGTTTTAAAAGCCGCACGGGCAGTAGCGAAATGTAAATAATATATACGTGCAATTTTTCCTCCCGGTTTAGCACCGCTTTATCACGGTATTTTTGAAAACGTACTTGAATGTAGAAATAATTCGATGGATATGGAGCAGTTTAGTTTCACATCGTTTTGAGATATTTCCATATTTACTTATTTTTTAAAATAAACTGTAAAACATTGGAAAAAAAAAATAATCGAAACTTAAGAATTGTTGATAAATTAGTATTACTCTTTGGATAAATTTACATATATATTATTTGCCATTATAAATTGCCATTGCAAGTATTGGGCTATCTGACAAAATTCAGTTGGCAATACTTGTGGTAGGGAACATGTCTTCAGGAAAGCCATAGTCGGCATTCAGAGTGCATATAACGCTATTGCTTAAATATTTGTTAAATCGGATGAAAAGCTCTCCTTATTAGGTGCCAATGCAGTGTCATAGGTCATTCCCAACGGAGACAGTAGCCGTTGCTTTCATCTCCTGCTTCGTGGAATTCTTAACATCGCTGCACTTGTTACGTAGCTCACAATGCAATTTAACCCTTTACTGCAGCGTTTCCCCAAATTAATTTAGCTACGGAACCCCCGATTAGTTATTTTGTTTATCGGTTAACAAACGATGACAAAACCAAGCATCGCAGCACATGCAGTAATGGGTTAAAGACCAATTTTTAGGCTAAAGCGCTTGCTTGTACATGCCTCCATCAGCCTAACCCGCCCATCATTCTCTTTAGACAGAAATGTCCGTTGATTTGTGGCTGTATTTTTTTTTTTTTTCATTGGTATATGTGATTATTTTTGAATGTTTGATGATTCATGACTTCATTTCTCCATCATTGTGAGTTTGAATGATTACGATGTGTGCATTGCAGATTAAATCGGTGGTCATGCAAAACAGGAGAGTTTCATGCCATCTTGTATGAATGTGAATACGGACCGCTCTCTCACACGAAAGGTTTTTTGTGGGAAAGCTGGCCATTCTCGAAACTGTAATCAAGCATGAGTTTTTGTCGGTAAATTCTCTACGTAGGGGGGTACAATTTCACCAAATTTAAAAAACTGCAAAGAATTTTGACGAGGATAGCGAAACTACAATAGTGGGATAAGTTGCGATACGTTTTGCTTATATTGGCAATCGAGAATTCTTACGGCAAACCTGTTGGAGCAATTTTAAGATGCTGTAAAAAACAAAATTTCATCAAATGTAATATCATGCTGTTAATTCTGCTCGGCAATCCTCATTGCGGCTTTCACCGCGTTCCACGATGGTTTCAAGGTAAATGCCGAGATAGTTTCTTTATATTCGGCCGTGGCTGTCCCCGCCAATGTTCGGGCCTTCTATGATATTTGATGTTTTTGAGCCTCTAAACTCTATCCAACCTAATTCTGGAATGTCATGAAATGTGAGGTGATAATAGCAGCAAGAATTTTCGAATTAAAATGCGTTTCATAATTGTGCTCTTGGAGGTTTAAGCCAAAAGGGGTTCTTGAGGCGTCAATAGATGCAAAAAAACATTCGTTGGACACTGTTGCTTTATTTTATCTTCCATTCCGACACATGTTGCTTGGACTCTTGAAATCTGCCAATCACGATAAAGTATAGTACTAGTCATTTTGCGTTTTAGAGTTTTCTCCGCGATTTACGGGGGAAATAAAAAGTGGGAATCATCCACCCGAGTCATTGGCGTAGCGAGCGAACTTTGTGATGATTAAGAGATGATGTGTAAATTGTTGCCCAGAAGCTTAAAGTGTAGCATCGTTCATATGTTAACCCTGTTCATTTTTCCACACTTCGTGTAGCACAGAGGATAGATGGAATATCTTTGGGGGTGCATGGACTGATCTCATATAAAGATGACATTATGCCTGCATGCTGAATTACTGTTGTAGTAACAGTTCCATAGGCCATGGTCCTTGGAAGATGCGAGGCTGTTTGAAAAATGTTCATTGAGTAGAGAAATAGCCATATATGGACAGGATGTGAAGAAAAATTGCTACATAAATCATGTGTATTACAAGCAGCTAGAAAACATATATAGTGTATTGTTTGTTTTTTATTTTGTTTTAAAAATTGTACACACTGTCATGCAAAACGTGGGTGTGGGAAATGCATGTATACTGGAAATGAACCATTTATAAATCACCATGGGTTTAAAATCCTGTATTGGTATGTTTCCATACATTTCAATTGGATATAGTTTCATGATGGTAAATTGTTAAAATGGTATGATTTTTATTTAACATAAGAGAATCGTAGTCCTGACGATCTGTCCAAAACCTGTGAAGGAAAGCCAGAGCGAGTACGTGTGTGCAGTTTTTAAATTGTTAAATTCTGAAAGTGAAGAAATTTCATTCCTGGTTTTGCTGAAAATGAATGCGAAAAAAGCCTGCATGTCAGAATATTTCTTGCCGTTTCATACAATGGTTTGAAGTCTTCTGAAATTAAGCTAGGTCGTAACATCCATTTGAGGTCTTTTATTTTCCATGCATTGCATTTTATGGTAAACTGTACAGATTCAAAAATTAGGAAAATAAAGTTTATCAAGATCTTATAACTTTTACGATGGAATTCTCAACCTGATAAATGAATATTGATGTTAAGCTTCAAAGTGTTTGCAGTAATAAGCTAATATTCTCATTTAACAAATTTTCAACTATTTTTATTATAATAATTCCATCCTCTATAGATAGTCACGTTCCATGAGTCACCTGTTTGTCACCAAGATCATAGGGCATCATCCTTGGTATCTATGGCAACGGAGTGCATGACTCACGTATGTGATGCACTCTTCAAAACTTTAGGGGGTTATTCAAAAATGACGTCCCCGAAATTCCTTATGGTATCCATTTTATCCAGACTTCCCTCTCCCCATAGAAGTCCTTAATTTTTTAATATAGTAGGTTGTCCAGAAAATGTATTGGAACATACAAAGGCCCATCCTATAAATTTCCAAGCACCCGTCTCATGCCATTTCCACTACATTTTTCTGATTAACAGAAATTTCCCGACCTAGAAGGGAAATTTCAGCAAAAAAAATATTTTTTTGGCAAAAAAGTTACTAAGGCATAAATCCTGACTTTCCTGAGGTTTAAGAATTCAAGTACTTTTGGTACCGGTTAATTGCTCTGAAAACTAGAAACCCTAAATCGATACATTCAAAACATTATTGGTAAAAAGGTGTTTTAATTACTCAATTAACACTGACAGTATTTTAATTAGTAGTATTCGTGTCAAGTTGTCATTACTAGGTATATAACGGTTGGGTTTTTCTTCTTTCTACGGGACTCCGTATCTTTTTGTTCAATGTCTTGGTTAGGATTTCGTAAACTATTAACAGCGCTTCTGATAATGGCTTTCGGATTTAAAGTCATCACTCACTCACGTGCGCTCTGTATCTTATCTCATCCGCCAATGTCCAGAACTTTGATCTACTTTATTATTCCGATTTATTCGTTATATATTATCGTATTGCTAGTTCCAAGAATAGGATTTCTTTTTTTAACGACGCATTTGTGCCTTGGATGTCGATGTCATAATAAATAATTCCTTGCCATATTCCAGTTTAAATGTGATTGCCAACGCCTTCATGAACGTTGAACAGCTAGGTCATCAACAGGTCAGTTTTTCAACTTGTCGTACTATTTACATGCTGATATGGATGCTTATTAGACGAAATAATAGCTTCCATATAGTGCAAACACTTGACCTATATACATGATGTCGATATAACGCAATTCTGTCAAATATATGTTTGGAAAATATTCTGTTTTTAAGACTGCCTGCCTGCAGGTCAAAGGTACACGTTAATTAGCTTCAGAACGATAAGATCAATCATAATATACTTCACTTAATTGTACAAATCAACAGGTAACAAGTTACAGTAATCGACAACATATTACAATCATGGGCGGATGACAATTGCACCATCAGGTGATGGTCAGTAGCAGCTGTTGGCATACAAAATGACCATGCATGTTGTGGTTAGTGGCGTTGCAATTAAGGTAAGGTAAGGTGGTACCCGGTGTGGAAATTTTCGTGTGACATCCCCCTATCCAGAAAAGTTCTTGTGACACCCCCTCTCCCCGGAAATTTTCTTGTCACTCCCACCCCTCATAAATCACAACTCAACCAAACCACGACTTTTTTTCCCCTAGGGCAGTCATTTTGTCACCCCTTTAGTGATGACACCCGGTGCGGCCCAAAATTCACCCCCCTCGCCACTGATTGAGGTGCTAATAGTGTGGTGGCGAAGTACTTGTAATCAACGCCAAGTTACTGTAGTGAAGGTTTCGTAGTGACACCATACTGCATTTGCGTCAAGATATCATGAGACAGTTGTCATAAAAAAATTAGATTTTTAATTTATTGAATTTATGTTAGTTTTCATGTTTATCGACCCTTGTTCTGGGCAGTCGTACTGACATTCCCTTTGACTCGAACCTTCGACCCAGGAAGACGGGTTGATTTTGCTGTGTGGTACTGTTGCTTGTCATGAGAAAAATGCTTGTCTGTCCCCTCACCTCTGGCATATGACACTCGAAGGCAGGACAGTGTACAATACCAGCTTGATGAGTCGTACACGAGTTTTATTCTTATACCAGGTAATTGTTTACTTATTGCTTATTATGAATTAAGTTACCTGGTACCCATTACGAGACCATGAGCTAGTTATTTTAAGCCAGGGCTGGGGGAATCATTTGGTCTGTCCCTGCTAAGGATACCCCAGCCCTAAATGTTGGGGTGTGTGAATAGCCCCATTGAAAACCCAGAGCAGACCCATAACCCACCAATTGTTTGACCAAATATAAAGGCTAATTTTAAGTTCATAATTTTGTATGGCCTTTAAATGATGTTGTAACTAAACCCTTGGTAGGAATTATATTCCCCACATGTAAAATCTGTGGATTACAATATAGGAACATAAGTAGGGGCAACGACCTTTTCGTTAGATTGTTTGTATGAGTGGTCAGACTCATTTTTTTGTAATAAAGTCTAATTTTCACCGGATGTGAACTAATGTGAATTGTTGATTCATTCTTGTGTATTTCGAAATCTACCATTTAGACATAGAGGGAGGTGGTTGTGGGTAATCCAAACCGTGGAATATTGTTATTGACATATTTAATGTCCATGACATGTTGATTTGGAAAAAATGGCCATTTATTGTCTGGACAGCGTGTTTGTATCAGACTTTATACAATGTGAGTCATAAAAAAGTAGAACCATTTTTTTTTTTTTTTTTTAAATCGCATTTTCGTAAAAAATGCTTCGGTTTAAATGAAATTTGGCACTTACATAGAACAAAAGTTTAAGAACAAAAACGAATTATTGAATGTGCTCAAAATGTTTCCAAGTTTTCTTAATCCGTAGTTTCAAGTCTTCGGTATTATTATTAATCTTCGATTTGTAAACGTTTTCCTGGAGAGCTCCCCAAATATTGTAGTTCACTGGATTCAAGTCCGGACTGTTTAGTGGCCAGTGGTTGGGTTCGATGAACTGTAGCGTTTCCTGTTGCAGCAATTCAACTGTTTCTCGAGCACGGTGAGCGGCTGCACCGTCTTGTTGAAAAATGAAAATATCCGAGATTTGTCGCATGTCCGGAAGAAGTTTTTTTGTTTCTACACCGTTGTTCTATGTAAGTGCCATATTTCATTTAAATCGAAGCATTTTTCACGAAGTTGTGATTTTGTAATTAGGTTCTACTTTTTTATGACTCATAGTGTACATGTAGTTTCGGTTGGATGAATTCTTCAATATAAGTTTAGAAGGGCATATATTCTGAACAAAAAATGACTGACTTTTAACAATGCAGTTTGGGCATCACCAATTAATGTTGTGTGGGCTTCATTTAGGAATTTCTTGCAATTTTTGCAAGAAATTCCTAAATGACAGTTCAGTGAAGCCAACTTAGATCCTTATAAAAGCAGTGTTGCAATGTGCACAGTTAATGATATATATATATACACTATATATAATGCTGTAATATGAAGTTTTTAAATTGTTGCTCTTTTGATCACGCGTTATGTTGGACAATCAGCAGCTGTAAGATATAATCAAAAGATTAACATAATTTAAAAACGTATCAAAACAATAATTTCATAATCATTGACATTTTTCATTAGCTTTGTCAAAATCATGTTTAATAAATCATGATAAAGATTTATGTGATTTAATTTTAACTAATACATATATTTTCAAATTTCTGTCTTATTCTATTTTCTCATGTACTGCACATGAAGTTTTGCAGATCAAAATGTAAATATTTTTGTGTATTTTTGAGAAATCTTGACGTCAGACTGTGGAGTTGATAGAAACAGATAGGAAAGATTGTTGATTTTGGGGGAGGGATAAACTATCAGAAGGTTGATGTCATTGCCATGTAGTATGTCAGTGGTAGAAAGATGCAATATGGTGCCAAGGTTATTTATTCAGTGACCAGTGACTTCATCTACAGATTGCGTATTTGCATTTCAGTTACTTTATATGGCCAGAGTAGTTTGCCTCATCCTATACGTATTAAATATATTACAGAGAGACTCGGTAGGACAGTACGTAGTAGGCCAAGAATCCATAGGATGTGACACGTCATTGTCCATCCGTTGTTTTTTCTTTGCCAAGCACAATTAACTTTGAATATTTACTATAATTACTACTATAAATAAGCTCTGATTTGCATTGTTTGCTTTCGTCATCGTGCTTTCCAGTTGGTATGACGTCCATGAACGTGGTCATCAATGCTATTGACCATAAAACATGACACAATATACTTGCTATTTTATGGACATGGAAAGACATTAAAAATGCTATTAAATGTCTTCCATGAGTGCTTATAGAAAATTTCTCTACCAATTCTTTTAGATTTTATTGTTTTTAAATAACAAAAACCTTGCTTGAGTAACATATTGTGTAGAGTACGTAATGGTGGAAGGATTGGAAACTGATTACACCAATGTAATTAAAGAAAAATCTTGAACAACTCATAAGTACACAAACACAAGTGTCATCCATCCTTAAAGAATTTTCAATGAATGTTTGACAAGTATCTCTAGCAGAACCCCTATTTCCATTATAACATCTTGAGTCCTAGCTGAAAAGACAATTTTTTTTGCTTATCTAGAACATGTAGTATATAAACAATAAACTATACCATATAGGGCGAAATATTGTTTATAAATATGAGGTTACTGATACGCAATGATGATGATATCTGTTTGTGCTCTGTGAGAGTGCTACATACAGTGTAACAAATGAAATTGAACTGTCAAGCTCAGTCCATTTCACATAAAGATCAGATTGAATCCATGAATCTATAGCTGTTAACAGCTTGAGGTCGGTATAAAGGATCGTTAATTAAAGGTAAACTTTTTCACCATTAATACTATCTTACATTGGTAGAGAAAAAACTAAACGAAATTGTAGCATTTTAAGTTCCATATAATTTTGTGTAAGGATAATCTTTTGTGGACGCTCTGTATAACTGATTACATGGTGTCCAGTAAATTTGAGAATTGGGAAAAATGCTAAGTACGTTGAATTTTCGGATAAGTCGGGAATTATATACATATGCTTGAAATTTGTGTTGGACAAGTAAATTCCTGTCGAGGTTGGAAAATTTCCCTCGAGAGTAGAAGCTAAGCGTTTTAGTGACGTTGACCAATTTGCCCTACCGTGCCTATAGAAGTTTCACTTCAAAAATCTGATACATAAACAACTACAATTTTTGTTCAACCTGTCAGGAAAAATATTCAAACTCTATGGAGAAATATTGGTTGCGGAGGGGTACTTGAAAATTTCTAGGTTGAGCTTTGAAAACCTTGAATTTTTACAATCAAATTTACTGAACACCATGTATTAATTAGCATGACTTGCATGAGTGAAAGGCGGTGTTAAATCAAACGCAGTACTGACCTTGACCTAACTTAAAATTTTAAAAAGCTGAAGAGGTAATTAAAGATTATTGATCGGCATTAAGCATGAAATGTATCAAATCGTCGATATGACCATGAAAATGCATCTGGTAATATCCAAATGAATAGTAGAATGTTTATTCAATAATAGCAATGCCATTCAATTGGCCAGTTTTCCTGAAATCCTCACCTACTATTTCATTTCGTGTTTTGTTAGATTTACTGCCTTTTTCACCTTATCTTTATATCACTCTTGCATCACAAGAAATCTAAAGTGATACATAATCATGTTTTGAAAAGATGACTACGCAAAATTTGATGTCAGTATCCTCAGCATCAATCGAAAGCACTTGAGAATAAAGCAAGTTTAATGTCATAACATAAGTTTGATAACATCCAGAGGAGTACAAACCATATAGTCATCTGCAAAAAACGAAACAAAATTCGGCATTCTCTTTTAAAAAACACGCTGTAAAAGTTACCAGTAAATATTTGAGAATATCATATTCGATGGACATTCAAAATTTCAGTACCATCTACAACGTGAGTCATAAAAACGTGGAACCCAGTAAAAAAATCACAACTTCTAGAAAAATGCTTCGATTTAAATGAAATTTGGCAGTTACATAGAAAAATAGTGTAGGAACAAAAATGAATTAGAAAATGTGCTCAAAATGTTCTCCTTTGGCCTTTACACAAGCCCGGAGTCTAACGCGCCATTCTTTGATTGATGAATCGATTATCAGCTGGTCGAGTTCAATCCAAGTTTTCTTAATTCGTAGTTTCAAGTCTTCGATATTATTAATCTTCGATTTGTAAACGTTTTCCTGGAGAACTCCCCAAATTTTGTAACCCTACTGGATTCAAGTCCGAACTGTTTGGTGGCCAGTGGTTGGGTTCGATGAACTGTGGCGTTTTCTGTTGTAGCAGTTCAACTGTTTCTCGAACATGGTGAGCGGGCTTGTTTTGAAAAAATGAAAAAATCGGAGATTTGTTGCATGTCCGGAAGAAGTTTTTTTGTTCCTACACTATTGTTCTATGCAAGTGCCAAATTTCATTTAAATCGAAGCATTTTTCACAAAGTTGTGGCATTTGTTTATTGGATTCTACTTGTTTATGACTCACAGTGTATGTCACATTTTTCTCAACGACTGCACCAAGTTGGTGTCAAAGTGAGTTTTTCAGAATGTTGACGTTAGAATTTCAATGTGTCATAGAATAGTAGGAAATATTCTTGTACGGTTTACTTCAAAATGGTATTACAAACTCGAAGAAATATTGAAATGTGTTAAAATTATAGGGTCCTATGCTTTTTTCAGTAGAAAGTGTCATTGTGTTTTATTGCGGATATTGCATTTTGCAATCTTGTTATATGGACGTTGTCGCTGACATGTTTTTACGCAATATTGATTGGTGAAATTTTTCTTGATAGTTGCAATTTTTGTGGTTCTTCCAAAAGGACTTTGAATATTTTTTACTGCTTGTACTTTTGTCAAGTCATTTTCGGTGACAAAATCCTAAGTGGTATCATCTTTTGGGTGATGTCCATTTCCTTATTTGGCAATTTCAAATGATAGAAATTAAATTGTTTATATATATGTTCTAGGATCTGCAGGGTTGTCCGGAAATACCAAGAGCAAAAAGGAGATGAATGAAATATCACAAAATTTCACAAGATAAATCTGTAATTTATTGCCAAAGACATGCCAGACAGAATCAAGTATTCTCCACTCCCATCAACTTCAAGAGATGATTATGATGAAATTCCTGGAGATAATGGTAAGGTCTTCATAAGTGGTTTTCCTAATTGACTTATACACGTAGATTTGTTTTGAAAATCTTAAGTGGAAACTACTTCAGTACAACTTACGCTATAGCATATTTCGTGACAATTAAGTCCACATACTATGTTGCAGGTACATATTGAACATGTGACGTATAAAAAAACTCGTTAAGTCCTGTCACATACATGATTATATTATTCTGCATATGCTAATTGTTTGATTGTCCCCAAACTTGTAAATTCATTGGCAGTGGGAACTGTTTGTAGCCGTCATGCACTTGCATATTTGGAGTGGCTTATGTCATATCATACTAAATATCAAAGACGTACTTTTTACATTTAATATTACAGGTAATATAATAACTTAGTTTTTCATTGAAATCTGCGCCAAGATCTTGAATGTTTGGATATATATTTCCCTATCGGAATAACTTGTTAAATTAGTGGAAAGCATAACATTTTTATCTTTAAGTCCAGTGGATATTTTTAATAGTAGAGGATGCTTGTTGATTGACGTAATAAATGGGACATGTCAATGCAGGAAACACTTTGATTTGCAGAATTTTTAAACCAACTAGATCCAGCTTGGTTTGAAATACCACATAAGGCGGTCCTAAAGCCAATATTGGCAATCTAAACAAATTTACAAGTATGTTCTTGGTTGTAGAAACTTGTAGAATGCATATCTTACAGAGACCTAACGATTTTTTTGAAGTGAAATAAAAATAAAAATTGTTTAAAATAGCTGGATAAATCGGCAAGGGCATTCGATTGTAGTTTTTCACTTTGAAATGTGGTAGATTATTTTTAAATTAATAAACAAATCTGAAATATGTCCGTTAATTTGCACATGCTGCCAGCAGGTGGCAGCATGAGATAGGCAAGTTGTGAGTGCAAAAATTCAAATAACAATTTAATTTAAAAAATCTACTATTTTAAAGTGAAAAACGACAATCGAATGCCCTTGCTGATTTATCAAACTATTTTAAACAATTTTTATTTTTATTTAATCTCTTTTTGTTTGGCTGTGAGTGTGTTTGCAAATTTCACCCATTGAAAGGGATAGGGTTGTAATCCCCCTTAATCGTTAACAAATGGAAAGTATCATATCTTCAAAAATCCGCTAGATGGAGCTAGTCACGCGCTTCAAACATTCAGAACCTTCATTTCTCGTTTGGATGTTGATGTGAACAGAGGCCCAAGTTTATCTGGTTTATATTTTCTGTAATATATAGGCAATTTTTTCAATTTGGGGTCTTAAAAGACCCCACGATAATACTTATGTGGGCAGGATTTTTAATAGGAAACGCAATGCTATTTTTAAATTTTTGCACTAAGTATTTTTAATGTGTTGTACTCAATGCAGTACTTTATATGTTCATGTATATAACGAAAAAAAAAATTTTTTTTCCAAAGATAACTTGCTAAAAAATTCACTTTCTCGAAGCCATGCCATATTTGTACTGTGTTTTCTTATTTTGTAAACAATATATGCCAAAAAAAATAACAAATGCTAGCTGATATGTAAAACATGTTTAAATATATAATTCAAGTGTTTAAAAGTATTAAAAGCATGTTTTTTTATATTTTAAATTTTTTTAAAGTTTGGGGTCTTTTGGGACCCCAGGATAGTGGTTGAGTATTCACGAAATGACGATAGCGGTTGAGGGTTAACTTATACCGTTTTTAAATTGTGCAGTTCATGTTATTATTTTAAAAAACATTAGCAATAATTCAAAATTATACAACGAAACTATGGGGTTCATCACGCGAGGGGCTAGTAGCTCTAGCCGGAAATGCTGAATTCGGCGGATGTCAACAGTGGGCACAATCACAGAACTGATTTTCTGATGATTGGGAAATCTGGTATTACCAGCCCTCGCGTCAAGGAACCTAATGAAGTTACAAGAAAAACTAGTTATTCATAAACAACTGACTTGAGTAAAAATGACCTTTGATTTCATATCTTTTTGTTTGGGACACATTCTCGGAAAGCAAAATTGAACTTGGCTAAGATAACCAGGGTTAAGCATCTCCAGAAGGTTTTGAAGGTGCTCCTTGCAAGTTTATCAGAACAAGAGATGCTCATGCTGGATAAAACCGCATTGTTTGGCCCATTGTAAACTTGTTTAAGGATGACGAAATTTTCATGGTTGAAAAATGTTCCACCTTGAACAGGAGCGCCTTCACGTTTTGTCAGACTTTGCATATTTTTAAAGAATTTTTCTGTTTTGGAAAATGGGCGGTTAATTGATAACTGTTTTAACTACATTCCTTGACTGTAAAGTTGCTGGTAAGTGACAATTTCTCAAACCTTGGTTTGGAACACAACGAATACCGCGAACAAGCTAAGTTTAAACATGGTTTTGTTCGGATTATTCGCTCTTGTTTGGACACGCCTGCTTGGCTTGTTCTACTATATTGGTTCGGGCTAAAATATTCCAGTGTGGACGCGCCCCATATTGGCCCAACTTCAGTTTCGACGATACTCCTAAATACTGTAATTTATCACTGCAATGTGTCATTCGAACTGCATTAAACTAGTTAATAAGAGTGGTGCGAATGATTTGTGTGGTGAATTTTCGATCTCGCACTACTACAATCGTTTGGACAGGACGCATACAGGATTCACAGTTGGCTGTTTCTTTTTGCACGTTTGGCTTATAATTTAATAATCCGCCAGAAGCAAATAGCGTGTAAATGATGCCTTTTGCCAAATATCCCGGGATAAACGAGAATTGCAGTCGTCTTCACAGCTGGCCTTGATTGGTGGAAGTTTGGCAGTCGTCTGCTGTAGTGCAACATGTGGAGAAATTCATTTTCGTGAATGCTGATTTATGTTCCGTTTATAAGGAAACACGAGGCTCAAATGACTTCAGTTATCAGTGGGGTACAGACTTATTGAGTTACTCCATTCGGAGAGGATTTACAAGTATCAATCATCTTTTATTTTGGTTTGCTACAATGAAACTGACTGCTAAGGGGCCCGCCATCAATAGCTGTGAACGATGTTCAGGTAAATTGAGTTTTTTTTGGCATTTTAATGGAATGGAATCTGGTGGTGTCAGTTTTACATTTTTGGAAAATAATTATAATTTAAGTTCATACTAATTGTATATTAATATTTGTGTTGGTCGGTTCCAAGATATTTATTCTTGGAAATTTCTGGCATACTATACATTCTTGAAGATGGTTCTATATACTGTTGCACATTGATGAAGTTTATTATCAAACAACCAAATTGAGAAATTTTAGAATTTGAATTATTTTTATGGATTTCCTGACTATTTTTGCAGTATATGTACAGTTGTATTTTTTAATTTTTAATTTTTATAATGAAAATATCGTAATTTCTGAATTGTCTAGCTGTGAAACTCAAGCAAGTTTATAGAATACTTAAAAAGATGGAAGGATGTTAGTTTAAAATGCATGAATGCTTCAAATGCATTTGAACACTTGCATATGAAGGATTTGAGGCACATGATTTATGGGTACTTCTTTAATTTTGTGTATATTTTTGCATAAAAACAAAGACTTGTGCAAACAACTTAATGGACATGTGACAAAAATGCATGTCAGTTTTAATGAAAATACCCTAATTTCTAATTTGTCTTGAAGTTAGACTATGTAAAACCAAAGCAAGTTTATAGAATACTGTAAAAGATGTATGGGTGTTTGTTTCAAATGGATGAATGTTTCAACTGCATTTGAACACTTGCATATGAAGGATTTGAAGCACATGATTTATGGGTAGTTCTTTAATTTTGTGTACATTTTTGCATAAAAACAAAGACTTGTGCAAACAACTTAATGGACATGTGACAAAAATGCATGTCAGTGGGGGACAGTGACAGTTATCAGTAGGAGAGATTTTGTTTTTATGTTATTGGCATATTCTACACAATGTAGACAAACTATCAAAGACCGGACATGTAGCTTATGTGCAAATATGCGACCTCTTCAGTGCCATATTCAACGATGCTTCCCAGGATCTGAAACCTTCCTGTTACGCATGTAATTGACTCCAAAATTATACATTTAATCATGATGGCAGTAGATATTAATATTCATATATCGGTAACAAAGTACAATGTAAAAGAGTTCCATTGTTCTTATGCGTGAATTTGTTTAGCCCATTGAGGATTCACTACAGCAGTCATTGACTGGTGTCAAGTCTTGATAAAGTGGGATACATTTCCAACGATTTGAAGGTTCATAAATTAACTCTTCTATGTTATTGTTTAACTGGATTCAATTTCGGTTTTTTATTTTTTATTTTGGGAGATGGTTTCCATGAAAGCGTTATGTCATCTATATGGCGTGGTTTTCAATTTTTCCCATTTGGACAGCGTGTTACTAACTAATCCCAGACCTTGATATGGAGATTGCAACTTGCCTCGGTATCCTCTTCAAAATCGTAAAAACGCCAAATTGACCTTGTGGGTCTTTCAATAAACTACCCATGGGGTTGGCTGTAAAGCCATGGTCAAAAGATTTCTTCCAAGGAAACTAACCTGGTGATGAAGACGATTGACATGTTGACAAAATTCACTTTCGGGCGTTTGATTCACAAGGAACACACTCATGATTGTGATAATTTTAGGTTCTTAATGACACGATGCGTCAACAAATAAATGTCATATGTATCCAATCATTTCAAGAGAATGCTAATATACGTCAGTAGCGACTTATACAATTGTTAAATTGAATTTTTACTAAATCTGGACTTTCGCCAGGAAGGCTATTCCATCGTCTAATTGCATTCACAAAGAAGGACCAATAGTAAGCATCAATCTTGGCACGAAGCTCCATCAAAGGATTTGAGTGATTATGTCTACTCCTATAGTGGTCGTTAGGCCTTAAAATATGGTAAGCAAGATGTGAATTACAAGAAAGATTAAAAATGTTGAATAACCCCATAGATAACTTTTCGCGTCTGGATCTCAACGTGTCCCAATTTCGAGAGTAGAACATTTCTGTCACACTCGCGGAATGTTGGTAATCGTCCTTAACAAATCTGGCTGCCCTGCGCTGGACCATCTCTATATCCTGAATTTGAACCATTCTGTGATGGTTCCAAATAGGAGTGCAATATTCCAACATTGGTCGAACAAGAGTTGCGTAACCATCTCTGCGATCGTATAAGAAATCTTTAGATGGGCGTTAATTTGACTGAATCGCGTGCAGAATGAAATATTTTTCCTAGGGCTTGACAGGGATTTTGGCTGATAAGATGTTGGAAGAATTGATTAATTTGTAAGAGACTTCACTATATATAGCCTGCCAGTGGATAGCAAGTTTGCCATATTCAATTTCTATGAAGTACCCAAAGCCATAAAGGTCATAAATGGCAATTTAGTTTCGTCAATAGCAATTGTTCTTTATAACGTACGTGGTGAATGTAATGTTGAAGTCTGCATTTTGTAAGGTGACGTTACTTCTCATTTGGCAGTGATATGATATTGATTTTATGAAATCTAGCTCCTATATCAACATTCAAACAATGCAATTATATTAATTACATTAATTGCCATTTCACAATGATATCCTATGGTTAGCTTCTGTCATGACGTAGTAATTTTGTATGATTCGTATTTTGCGCTTAAAATGTCGTCACTATCACTTAATGTAAAAGCACCATCTATTTGGCCAATCAACTTTAAGATATGTATGGTTTGGCAACGAGGGGTGAATGTGTGTAAGAAGTTGTTAGTCGATTTACACCACAATATCAGATAATAGCTAGCAAGTACTTGTTGATTCAAAATATTTTATTCATTTGTTCAAACATAGCAGATACGTGTACATACGTGTAACAACAAACAACCAAATAACAATGGTATTTTGCCAAAAGACGTCTGAAATTTGGGCTTTAACCCGGCTCCAGACTAGCAAAAAAAAAAAAACTCGAGGTTGCTACCAATGACATCTGAAGCATAACTCTGAAGAAGCAGTCAAACAAAGGTGACCATAACCTTACCAGACAATAGATTCAGGATAAACTGTATTCGTGCTTTACAAATGATAAGGATTTGCCAAACAAAGATACTTGGTTTGATTGAAACTGATTTCTGAGATCTAGCCTATGAAAACACACTGTAACAAATTATCAACCAATGATCAGCAACAAACCATAGACTTCAGTGTGGGATTTCCCCCAAATCAATGTCTGGGCCCTGTCTGGCATTGGATGCCTGTGGGCCCTTAAATGCTAATTAACTATCCAACCAGTCATCATTCCTTGAAGCATCCTTTGACCCGATTTGCAATGGTCGCGTTCAGAGACACTCCCTGGGAAGTAATCGGTTAGTAGCAGGATAAACTCCCGGGAAGAATGGCTGAGAGCTGTGGGAACACTGCCGGGATTTCCGACTGCATATCGTCTGCTGGAGGTCTAAAAGTACTAAAATGCAGTTTTCCGCCTAGCTGTTTGATAATTCGTCTGCTTGGCCCATAGAAATTATCCCATAAACTTTTTGTGAAGCAGTTTTGTATTCCGCCATTTTGAAGTGATCAGTAGTTATTGACAATTTTTTGTGGGGAGAAAAACAGATCCCTGGGAAGACTCATCGGGGACTTCCCAGAGCGTTCAGGGAAGTGTTTAGTTCTAGATACTTCCCGGGGATTGTCTCCGAATGCGCCCAATGATAGCGCTAAATCCCTATTCACACACAACCAAATATCGTCTGCTAACATATAGGTTAGGGTGTGAGCATGCACACTTCAGCTCTCGTTTTTAGGTCGGGCATAAGCCCCTCCCATATTCTTGGCAGCTACATAGAACTGATGACAACGGTGGATGTAAAAGCGCAGTTGTTGTTCTGTAGCAGACTACACAAGACAACTACAGAATACAGCAATTTTAGCAATAGCGCCTTTGTTGTCCTGTAGCAGAGTACAGAAGACAACTCTGTTCTGTATGGCCTGTACCCTTGTTTTCAGCCTAATCTCTGCTGATTGGTTGCTTACGTCACAAAGTCAGTTCTCTAGTCACTAGGTTGTGTGTAAATACGGCTTAGCACATTTGAAAATGAAATCCAGACATTCCAAAATTGCTCATTTTTGTTGATTTTTGTTTTTAAATTCACGTTTGCAAATCAAAATAGAAAATGGAATATTTTCAGAAAATAACTGGGGGTTCTGCTGTATATTTATTTTGAAGCTCCAAGATATTTGTAAGAAAACCGAGAAAACATTTAAGTTATGCAAGTAAGTGTTATATATACTTGTATCATGGATTGTTTTCTTAATTATTGCCATTGTGAACATGAAGTTTAACACCCTCTTAACTGTGTTATAATAGATGTGAACAGAGTTTGTCAAGGCTCATTTGGCTAAATCTTTGTTTGCACTGCAGGTGTAATTATAATTTCACTATTTATAAAAGGTTCTTGCATTACACTGTCCTTGAAAGACCCCAATATATTACCATTATGTATATGTTAGAGAACTACCGGTTTAACATGTTGAAAGTGTGTACACGGTGAGTCATAAAAAAGTAGAACCCAATTAAAAAACTCACAACTTCATGAAAAATGCTTAGATTTAAATGATATTTGGCACTTACATAGAACAATAGTGTAGAAACAAAAAATTCTTCCGGACATGCGACGAATCTCGGATTTTTTCATTTTTCAACAAGACGGTGCCTGCTCACAGTGCTCGAGAAACAGCTGAACTGCTGCAACTGGAAACGCCAACAGTTCATCGAACCCAACCACTGGCCACCAAACAGTCCGGACTTGAATCCAGTTGACAAAAAAATTTGGGGAATTCTCCAGGAAAAGGTTTACAAATCGAAGATTAATAATATCGAAGACTTGAAACTACGAATTAAGAAAACTTGGATTGCACTCGATCAGCGTATAATCGATTCGTCAATCAAAGAATGGCGCGTTAAACTCCGGGCTTGTGTAAAGGCCACCGGAGAACATTTTGAACACATTTTCTAATTCATTTTTGTTCCTACACTATTGTTCTTAAGTGTCAAATTTCATTTAAATCGAAGCATTTTTCACGAAGTTGTGATTTTTTTCTAATTGGTTCTACGTTTTTATGACTCAGTGTAGTATTTGGTTGCGTTGCATATTCCCGACTAAAGGCATTCTTTTAAAGTGAAAACCGGTGGTTAAACAACTTCAATAAATGTGTGTGCTGGTCGAGTTGTTCACAAGTACAGCTACTTTAATGTGCTGTATTCATAAATACATTACGCCATCAGTTTGTTCAACAATTGACACTTTTTTTCTAGGATTGTAAACGTTTTTGAGAAACATGTTTTGTTAAATCTATTAGAATTTGCTTACGACTGCAGTTTCTTTGTGCGGGAGAATATTTGTCTCCTGAAGAAGTGCATGAATAAAAATGTACAGTGTTTTCGAACATGTGAAACCACAATTATTGTAAGTGCGTATCCACGTATTTCATCATTTTCCAATGTTGTGCTACTAGTAGCACAACATAATAACCTAATAATTAGCTAATTATTAGGTTTACAAGTATTGCATTCTACGTTGCAGGTTATGAATGTTGCTTGAAGCATCAAATTTTAAGTGTTTCATAATTATATGTCGTTGATTGAAGCAATTATACAGTTTAAATTTTAAATCCAGTTCACCTCGTTCTTAATTCTTAATGGATATTAATGATGGAACGCATACAATTTTCTGGTTGGTACTTATTCATGCACGACTTTTAACGACTTGCAAATATACTTGTGTGCCGGACAATTTAAATTTAAGTAAATTTTATTCCAGTGCATGGAATGAGATGTCGGCTGTGCTATCAATTTGGTCTCATATTTTAAAATAGGCCTGCGCTATAATTTTTTTAATGAAAACAGTCCATGACTGGGATTATTTTCTAACAATTTATCTCTAATTTTTGATATTGAGGAAAATTTTGAAAATTAATGAAAATTGTTTTGACATCACTGGAGTGAAGGTGTACCTAATTGCATGATGCTTTCAAATAGGTAGCTGGTCAGTCTAATATAAAAGTATGGTAATATACCATATACTACAGTCTGTACCTATTGCAATGACATTCCATCTTTAAATAATTTCATTCAGTCAATTAAGTATAGTTGACCAAGGTTATACCCACCAGAAATGGTGTTTTCTAAACAATGTCAAGGGTTAAAAACAGATGTAATCCCTTCAAAAAGTGATTTTCGTGGAATTTTCGATTAAGTCATCGTTCAGTGAAATATGGTTTACAAAATAATCTGTGTATAAAGTTTTAGCTTTTATCCATTAAACAAGTCAATAAATATGTTTAGTCTATGTTTGGGTCTGGATATTCTCTGTTAATTGAAAATAGTTGGTCTGAATTTTTAGCAGTTAAATTAAACTTAAGTAAAACCCTACACTAAATGTCATGTGACTTTTATTTAAATTACTTTGCTATTAATACATGAAATAACACATTGCCACGCTTATACTATATATTGAAACTGTATGCTATATTTTAGATTCTTGATTGTAAATACAATTCACGTGATTATAATCGCCTGCTTAATTAAAACTTCTTCCAATGGATTTATGACTGCTATTATACTTCCTGTAAGGCACTTTAACTTAGGTTTTTCTCCCTTTTAACCTGGGACATTTATAAACAAAAAAGTTACGAATTTATGGAAAGGGTTGTCCCTTTTCATATGGCCCTGCCAATTCCCCATCACACCCAATGGGCACCATGGTCATCACATTAGGAGCGAGCTAATTGTTTAACCAATTATAGCAGGTTAATTTTTATTTTGATAATTTTGTATGGTCCACGAATGATATTTTAAATATCCAAATGTCCCTTGGAAGAAGAACTGTTCTCCCTTTCTGCTGGAAAAGATACAGTAGTATGCACCAATTCATGGAAATAACTTTGTGCCATGTAGAAATATATTTCAAAAGCAATTCACGTATGCAAAATGATCTTGGTTCAGTGTAGCTTCAACGAACGTTTTAAATTTTAGTTAATTCTGGTCACAGCATCTAGTAATTTTCCATTCTTAAATTTAGTGTACACCTAGTCGCATCTAAATGATCACATTTTCCGTGGTGTATCCACCTTAAGATTTCCCCAACATACGTATATACCAAACTACAATAAAGATAGTCATACTTATTCGGAATATATACCTGAAATTATACATAGAAATGTATACAATCTTAGTGCATTACCTACATTCATGTAGGTGGCTTCCGGTTGATTTAACCGGAAGTAAAAGTGCGCATGCGCAAGCTGTTTTTTTCTTCTTTTTTTTTCTGCACAATCTTGCTGAAACCCAAATAAGTACGAAAATACTGTATATCTGGAGGAATTTGGTGCAAAATGTGTACCGAACAAAGATTAGTGATGTCAAAGTGTTAAGACTCCGAATTCTGGCCACTTGGAATGAACTTGATCAAACAGTAATGGACTCGTCGATTGTTCAATGGTGTGTGTTGCTGCGGATGGAGGACCCTTTGAGTACAAATTGAAATTGCTGTTTTGTTCGTACGTTTGTTGCCTATAATTGTGCAAAATTGGATTTACTTTGATTAGCAAACAAAAAAGTTACGAATTTATGAAAAAGGTTCTCATTTTTTTGTGGCCACCTATGTTATGAAACAATTGTGCCAAAGTTGTATGGTTATCTTTTGGATGCTTATATCCAATTCATTAATATGTCTGCCTTTTGAGCAAGCAATGTGCTGGTAATATGGTAACCTAATTCGGCCAAGATTGATTATGTCTGTGCATCATGCCTTTTGAAAATGTTGTGCCGGTAGCGACAGATCAACCTATTTTTGCGCTACTTCTCAAACAGACTTCTGGTTCGATTGGTTTGATCTCAAATTGAATGGCAAGTAAAACGACTTTTTTGCCCAATATTTCTAAGTGTTGTTTCTGAAACCTGTTTTTAAGAGATGTATGCCAACACGTACAATGGGCCCATTATTGACTAACGAGGTGGTTGTATTACGTCAGGAGGTGGGTCTTCTAATAAGTTGATTGGAATTCTGATCAGGTGGCATTAAACACTTGTTCATATGCTGCCAGATGTTTTATTTATATACTGCGAATGGGCTGATGATATACACACACGTGGGCTGTCATATAACGAGTATTTTCACTTTATCGTCACGTTTTTCTGGATGCCGGTGAGTGGTGGTGCAAGGGAATCCTTTCTTGGATACACTGCATGGTACTGACTACCACCGTTTTTAACCCGTGAGGAAAACTGCTTCTGGACGGCCTCTGCTTTTGCTCAAACTTTTTTTTTGCAACAACTTTTGAATAACTTGAGGTCTTGACCACATACTGGCCTAGCCTCGTTTTTTTCACTTTTAATTGAGTCCCTATATCAGCACGTTCACTCATTTGTTAGCTTTCACATCTCCTTGGAACAGCATCACTTTTGCTATGTAATGGTACTTGTGCACTTTCTGGAGGTCAACTTCCGTCATTGTTGGATTGGTGACGCTATCGTGTTACAAGATCTTAAGAAGACCACACTAATTAGACATAATTAATGCAAGCCTCCTAGGTACTCCCGAGTATTAGGTACTATCATATTCGCACTCTTGCACTTATGTGGATTAAGGGAGATCAGCATTAACTAGGACTTTGTAATTGCTCTTGGTACATTTACACCACATTACATCATATCAGATTCGGCGTGCACATCGGCGACATGAAATCCAGTGAGTATATCCGAAATTTTGATTTTTCTTTAAACACTTTCAGATTTCACTTAGATTTTACTTGTGGAAAAGCTCTTTCACTATGAGACGGTCTCTGCGACTATATTTATACATTTAAACTGTAAATATTAATTTTTTGTCATGTCAGCCTGATATTGGCATACAGGTGTCAAGTCTTTAATTGCAACATTGCTTAGTTTACCCTTCTGTGTTGATTTGTATTAGTTAATGACAAATTGAAGAGTTGAATGTCATAATGTGCTGGACAGTTTCCAGGAAATCGATTTAAATCTTTAAAATATAGGCTCTTATGTAATATTTTCGCCATATATTTAGGATCAGCCAGTATTGTGCAATGTGAAATAGAAATTGCATTTTTACCATAAGAAAAATCCATTTTTTACCTTAAAAATCGCCAAAAAATTGCATTTCTAAAACAGAAAAATTGCACTTTTAATGCAGACAACTTGCGTTTCTACCTTGCCAATCGCACTTTTACCTTAAAAAAATCGTACTTTTATCTTAGAAAAATGGCAGTTTTGATGCAAAAATGCAATTGCCCTTTTATATATTGCCGAGTCGGTTTGAAATTTGTCAAATTTCTTGGATTTCGATGGAAGGGGGGTTCTATCCCTAAGATCTCCCTCTCCATATAAATGGCCTTGCAGCAAAGACATGGTTGATGACTAGGGGTTGTTGGGGTAACATTCTTGCCACTAACGCAATACAATGGCAACTTTTTCTTAGATTCCTCTCTTAAATCAATTGCAAATACATCCTTCTCTTGGAATTTTTAAACCCTCAGTTTCAATACATGTTCTCAACTCTCTTTGTTGCTAAAATCATCTCTGGAATAGGAATGCCATTGTTTAATTTGAAACAATAACTTCGTCTCAAGTCTCAGACTTGTAGTTTCATATTTTCTCAAATGTTTAATGTTCCAGATACTGAAATATCTATCCAGTACGTGATAGAGGCGATTAGTTTTATGCACCTCATTATTGATATTTAATTTGTTGGAAGTTGAACATGGGATGGAATTGAACCAAATTAAGTTTAATGACATAGCTAGTAGTCACAACAGGACATGTTTTAAAAGCATTTGCAATTTAATGCAAATTATAAACTTGTTACTTCCAATAGTGCCAATCATGTTCTTCCAATAATTACTTTTTTGTATCAAGATATTAAGTATAATTGTGAAATGGCCAACTGTAAATGTATTTATAGCAACAAATCAGTCATGACTTATATGCTGTTTCGCTATCCGTATAAACCTGCACGAGTTGGTCAATATGGTTTTACAAAATGTACATGGATCCGAGCCAGGGGACTGTAATGATAACTTTAACTTGCCATGTCATTCTGACAACATTCATTAAAAGTTAATTTCATCACAGATCGAGGAAACTAGTTTTTTCAGTCTAAATTGAGGTTAAATTTATGCCTATTCATTTACAAAACGCTGTATTAAATTTCTTGCTAAACAAAAAAAAAAAAAAAAAAAAAAAAAAAATGAATTGGACCCCTCAGAAGTTGCAACACTACGAATTCAATTTTTTCTCTAATTATTATTATTACGAGTTGTGTAAGCGTCTCTTAGCGATCCTGATTACTAGAGCAAGGATTTTTCTCTGGTCCTCATTGTATAACTCAAAGTTGACACGATTTCTTATTAATGTGCAGTTTGGTATATCAAACACCATTTAATGTACCATATTTCCAATCAATGATCAGGGAAGTATTTTATGTAACTTGTTCTAATTTCACTTTTCAACAATAGCAATTTAGACGAATTTGACAATTTTATGTAACCATATGCTAAATGTAGAATTATCTACAACACACGCATTTAACATGATCACCTTCTCCAAATCAATGTCTTGGCCCTCTTTGGCCTTGGGTGCCTTTGGGCCCTTAAGCACCACTTATCCAACCAACATTTTCATCACTTATTTTATAATAAAAGATACAAGAGGTTGTAATATTCCTTTATGGGATAGCCGGATGTATGATGTGAGGAATGATATTGAAGTAATTGTAAACCACTAACAAACTTAACTTCAAAGTAATTCTTGTTTAGAACTTCCATTTAAATAAATTTGGACATACAAAGACTACTTATTGACGATATGAGTCATCTGATCAAGTTGGGCAGTGTCTTTTAAGCTTGTGACACCATGTGTCAGCTATAAGAGGCTGCATGGAAGGTTATTATTGATGTTAGATAGTAGAAAAGGGATTAGTTCCACCATTTAATGGTGGGGGGAGGAGTGGAGTCATCTCCACCTTGGTCTCTATGATGAGAGGGTGTCAATCGTTTGTATTGGCATTATATCAGGGAGCAGGGATGGTGTGGGTGGTGATGTGATTGTATCCTTTTTTGCACAGGCGTGATAGGGGTTTAGTCTGAGTTGTAATACAATTTTTTTTTGTGAAGAAGGGCATGTTATGATTCAGGTATGGTTGAAGTTGATGTGGGGTGGAGTAAATTTTGACATTATTTGGACAATGTGTACACCCAATATGGAACAACCTGTCCTTCTACTGATAGTGGACCTATACATTTTACAACTTTCATGTGTCCATCCCACAAATCTCAGATTTAAACTGCCATTACCCATATTCTGGGTATTCTATTTGGAAGACACTTAATTACTTCCAATTATTTTTTTTGTGAATTTACGTCAATGGCCAATGGACGCAATCATCTATCTTCAGATTTACTTAAGTGATCTTATAACACTATTTTTTTAGTATCAAGTGCCACTTTTTTTTTGTTGTAATTGAGTCTGTTCTTGACGTACACGATTCTGTCAAATTTTCTTGATGATGCTAAAACTCCTAAGAAAAATGCCGCCCGGTTGATATTTAGAAAGGCCACATGGTTATGAATACTAATTTGTTAAAATCTTAGATTACAGTATCAAAATGGCCATCTTTGGAGCCTGGCCAAAGATTTTATTCGCGGAATAAAATTTAAACCGTCGCGTTGTTCTAAACATGGTGAACGATTTAAGGTCCATTTACACATCTGTTACGTGACAAAACTTACTATGTCAATCTGAACCGCATTGTGCCGGACGTGTGAACGCTTCTAGAGAATTCTTTGAAAAGCCAACTTCACTACTATTTCTCTGCATGCTTAGGTTTGTATCCTCCAATGCCCTACTAATTGAGGCTCAATAAATGATCGCTGCATGCAGAAAGTTTCAAGGTCTAACTAACCAATTTCGATTATATCGTTATTACATATGTAAATTATTTTTTGTACGTAGTTACATTAATGATTAATAAATTAGCAACATGTGGCCTGCATGTGCTCTTGCTCACATGAAAGTTTACATAAATTCTAGTCCAGATGAATTCTGTTCAGTGACTACAACTACAGGGTGGCCACAACAAAAGGGGGATTTTTTTTTTCTTCATATATTCGTAACTTTTTTGTAAAAAAACAAAAAGGACACTTTGAATACAAATTGAAATAGCTGTTTTGTTCGTACAGTTATTGCCTATATATATTTGTTCAAAATTGGATTTACTTTGATTAATAAACAAAAAAGTTAAGAATTAATGAAAAAGGTTCCTCTTTGTTTTGTGGCCACTCTGTAAAGTGTGTATCATTCGTCATACTTGTATAATCATATTCCACCATACTCTGATTAGTAATAATTTAAGTAGAAGAAAATTGAACCATGTAGGTATTCTTAGACATACAGCGTCTAGATTTGATACTGAATGATTTCGATATGGAGAATCATTGAATGTATGATCAAAGTTTATTAAAAAGTAACTTGATAAACGAAAACATGATATCTGTTTGGAATGCACATGATGTAAGTGACAACTGGCGATATTAGGTTTTGTGATTGATGGTAATTTGAATGGCATATGATTAACCCCGATTTTAATGGGTATCGTTTTGTGTCGCCGCATTAATAGCAGATCAGTATGGTTTACAAGATCTTGTGTTA
Organism: Julus scandinavius; assembly: GCA_034696685.1. Taxonomy (NCBI): domain Eukaryota; kingdom Metazoa; phylum Arthropoda; class Diplopoda; order Julida; family Julidae; genus Julus; species Julus scandinavius. Next base: position 1,634 of record JAQGAE010000312.1, on the reverse strand, counting down.
CTTGAGTACCAGTATTTTCCATGATTAACACATTTTTTATTTGGTCATATTTGGTTTTCACAACAATATCTCAGTAAGAATTAATCATTTCACATTGCAGTGGCTTTCAACTCTGCCAAGTAAATAAATATCAGGTTTTGGATAAAATCTTAATTCACTCTACCCAGGAACAGGGTCGATTCTATTTGACCTGGTCAGTTCGGGGCGTAATTATTGAACACATTTTTTTCAGTTATATACACCTGGTCGATCAATATGTACATCAGTATCATAATTTTTAATGACTTAACTTTGGCACATGTGTCATCTATGGACATGGTTCACAGCACGTCGGTTTGGCGACATCACGTGATGTCTTTCAATTCACAACTATGGTTTGATAAAGTTTATAGGTGGATAGGGCTGCAACCTTGATTTATCGATTTTTATTAGTTGCATTTAGCTTAATAAATGAATGCAATGCGTGTTAGCTGGTCGTTAGATTGAAATGAATTCTGAATAAACGGAAATGATTATTTTAATCGCTGTTATTTTGGCAAATTAGCTCCTATTTATGTGTTCTGCTACAGGTATCTGAATAGATAGCTAAACTACATGTACGTGCCTTTCAAAAAATTTTTTTTTGTTAAAATGCTGTTCCAGATTCATTTTTTGAAATATTGTACAAATGGATGAAAGTCTTCGGTTTTAATTGTAGGGCTTTGCCAAAGATCAATGTGCAACCTTGTTTCTTATTTTTTTATCACATTACATACTTCAGTGGCCTTAAAAGCAGTTTATAGTTGTCTTAAAGTAATTACTACATGCAAATCAAATAGTTTTATTGCATTTTCATTGAGTGTTTGTAGAAACTCTCAAATCTTCTTCCACATTAAATGAAGTGATTTATTTTCGACAGTCTGTGTAAAAAAAACCATGTTCGCATGTACGTTTTTTACAGAAGGTTTAGAGGTTTTAACCTTGGTATTCGCCATGTAGTTTGAAGGGTATGGGAAAATTGCTATACATTCAATTAAGCTCATCTCTGTATAATCTTCAGTCAGCAAAAAATGCCATGTGGTGTAAATGCTACAGTGTATTATGCAAAATGCTTTAATACTCCTAAATGTGCATAATAGCAAATTTGTAACCACACGTGGTGTTAATGGTCAGTAGTTATGCAGTTGGATCTGGTTGTAACAAGTGTTACCATTGTGCAATAAGAGTACTGTGACATATAATAGGATGATAGATGCAACTCATCCTCTTTCCATAGTCGCTGTAGATTAAAACTATGGAAGCATTGTTATTAGTTTTTTTTAGTACAAAAATTATGAAATGGTTCAAATTGACAGACCTTGAGGATTATATGCTCATATTGGGTTTTTTCTAATGTTTTTATGCGCAAATTTTCACTGTGCTGGGTTTATTAGAAATACAAAAGAAAGTGATTAATGAAACTATGAAACTCGGTTCATCTCGCCATGTGGTGGATAATTATGGGTTAATATGTGTTATATTTATCCACGTATAGATAATAAAAATATAAGTATGGATTGCTATTATTTTTATAATGCGATATACAGTGAGCAAAAAAAGTATTTGGCCAGTATGTTTTTTTTAATTTACATGTTTATTTTTACAGATAATGGTAC
>JAQGAE010000311.1:0-41674 GCA_034696685.1 Julus scandinavius | reverse complement strand
ACAATTTTTCTGGAACCGCTTTTATAAAGGGGAAGTAATTTTGCTTTCTTCCATTCGTTTGGGTATAGGCCGGTTTTGCCCAATTTTGTACTTAGGGCCTTGCCCAATGGCACAAGCGCCTGCTGGTATGTGTTGCAGCGGATGGAAGACACTTTGAGTACAAATTGAAATAGCTGTTTTGTTCGTACGTTTCTTGCCCATATTTGTTCAAAATTTGATTAACTTTGATTAAAAAACAAATTTTTTTAAACAATTTATGAAAAACTTTCCCCTTTTTTTGTGGTCACTCTGTACACCAAGTCGATTCAATGATGATTCTTAATTTTTTGTACTTAGGGCCTTGTTGACGCCAACAGAATATCGGTTGTTGCAGAGCACCGGCCAGATCACTGACAACTACAGCAGTTTTAACCCCACAAACAAATAAACCGCGAAACTGTTGATACAATTTGGGGGTTGCATAAAACAAATGGCCAGCCAATCAGAACATGCTTGAGACCACAACATTTTTTCAAAGAATTTGAAAAATGTCTATGTAGAACAGGAATTTCCTGACACAGGCCAGAAATTCAAGCATAAACTTAAGTTTAACACAAAATTCAAAGATAATTCCAGACTTTTCCAAGGGATACAAATAAAAGCACATTTACCGATTTTCAAGGCTGCTGGATACCCTGTCCAGTTCACAACGAACATAAAAATCTGTCAATAAAGATAAGTTTAAGCCAGAGTTTTAATCCAAAAGTAATTTTTCCTGGTAGCAGACAGTTTCAACTAAAATGGTAAAACTAAAGGATTTACAACTATGAAATGCTCAACTAAACAGATTTTCAACTAGGTTTATTAAACTAAACATCAATCAGGTGGTTTTTATTCTTCTGAGTTAGGTTAGGTTAGGTTACATTTTTTAGTTGTAAATATAAATTTATAAAAATTTAGGTGTAAATCATTAGTTGAACCAAATTCAGGTAAATTTTTTTTTAGTTGTAAAACTTTAGTGGAATTTTTTTTAAGAAGAAGAAATTTAGTTGAAATTGCATGACTCCATTTTTCCTCATATTTACGTATAACTTTTTCAGTACCAAAAGCAATACACAAAAGGATCCATAAATCCCTTAGGAATTTGGAATGCCGAATGTGGATACATTGAAAGGTAGGGTCACTGATGAAATCCTTCCTGGTTTAAATATAATTTGTATCTGCGACCAAAATATTATGCATACAGACTTTCAAATGATGAAAAAGAGTTTTATTAATTCTGAAAAAGTGTTCAATAATTACAACCAGAAATAATTTAGTGTTTTTCAAAGTGTTCACGATATGAGGAATAACCTCCGTACCACAGTTGCTCAAATCACAAGTGCTTCAGACCGAGCTGCGAATCAGGTCCCAGACGCATAGCACGGCTGCACACGAAAATTTCCAAAACTATCTCAAGACTGTGACAAGACAACCAAATGTGAAAAGCTCTGAAGCTTTAGCTTGAGATTCAGCATATAGCTCAGTCAAATGGTGGTTTTTATTTCTAAGTATAAATTGTGGAAGTTTTTTTCTCACCGGTTCTATGTTTTTTGGGGTGCTGAATCTGAATTTCTGGTTTGCTGCCTTGTACGAGATCGACTTCACAGGGAAAAACGCAAAATTTTCGCTTGTATCTCGAAAACAATGCGTTTTTCTTAGATGACCACTTTATACTAAATTAAAGTAGACAAAATTTCCTACAAAATGCACTAGTCAACTTTGATTTTCTAACGAGCAGTTTGACTGAAAAACAGGAATTTTTTGCTCTACTGCAAAAACGTCAAAACGCCCACTCCCACCGCCTAATCTCGAAAAAATATACGTGTTATCAATAAAAACCGTTATACCACGTGAAAGTACATTAAATTCCATACACGAGACGTCTCTAACATTCAATTTTCTCATAAGGGGAGAGAAGGCAAAGCAAAAATTATGTAAAATGTGCTCTGTGCCCTACAGTCAATGTGGTCCCTCCCACCTGTCTATCTATCTTCAGTTCTATCTATACTCTTAAAAGAGGGTGTTTTGAATAAAGCATGCTGGACGAAAATATTAACAAATTCTATGTATAACATATTAGGTGCATGCCACTGAAATATAAAGCTGAATTTGAAATCTGTATGTAGTAATGTACATGTGTCATGAAATGAGTGAAAATTGAGCCCAGGATTGGGTCATTACTTCAAGTAGGTTCTCAATCTGGAAAAGAAATTAGACCTTTAGTGTTAGAACATGGTTTTAAAGTTCAGATAAGTTGTATAGTAAAGTATCGATGTATGAAGAAATGCCTGATGTAATGTGTAGTTATTTTTAGTCGCCTTCATTTTGTTGTTCGTGGCCCAGGCAATGTTTCTTGGGCACTAGACGGTCCAGCCAGGCAAAGGGTCAGGGGCTGTGGAAAGTCCAAGTTGAACAGTGAGTTGTTGCTGTTTTTCAACTGAACAAATTGTAACATACTGATTAATGTTACGATAGAAAAAAATTGATTAGTAAAGATGCATAATGCCGCAAAATATAACTTGAATTAATACATTCTGTCTCTTCAGCTGCTTCAGTCAGTGGTATCGCAAGGGGCTCGTCCAGGTCGTCTTCCTCTTCTATATAAAAATTATTGCCAATGTTAAAGCACGTGTGAAGGGTCATGCTACAACATTGACAACAATTTGGATATAGAAGAGGAAGATGACCTGGACAAGCCCCATGCAGTACCACTGTCTGAAGCAGCGGAAGAGACAATGTATTAATTCACGTAATATTTTGCAGCATTATGCATCTTTACTAATCAATTCTTTTCTATCATAACATTATTCAGTATGTTACAATTTGTTCAGTTGAAGAACAGCAACAACTCACTGTTCAGCCTGGACCTTCCACAGCCCCTGACCATTTGCCTGGCTGGACCTTCTAGTGCCCAAGAAACTGTGGCAGCCCTTACTAACAATGGTGCCCCCGGGCGTTGGTTTTCTCCTTTCAACACTATGAGGGCAACATGGCGTCCCAAGCCACCTACAGGGATGACAACCCCTGTACACGGCTACCTGACGTCATAGAGGTCAACCCCCATTGGCCCTTACCATTGGACACACCCAAATGGTCAGGGGACCTCCGCCATCTTGCCTCTGAACTCTCTCTCTTCCAGTGCTGACTCTCCTACAGGAAAGACGTCCTACACGTCCTAGACTATTTTCACTTCAGTCTAGTTCTCCTAGGAAGCCAGCTACGTGGAGCCATCATCACATTATTACTGTTAATCTAGTTATCATTTCTGCCCATATATATATGTATTTCGATTGTTTCATGACCATAATAATTAAACAGTTAAGTTTACCATTGTGGTCGTTGTTCTTGGAGATCCAAAGATCCCCAAAAAACATTGCCTGGGCCACCAACAACAAAATGGAGGCGACTAAAAATAACTGTACATGACTTCGGGCATTTCCTCATGCATTAATACTTCACTATACAACTCTCCTGTTTTTTGTAACCATGTTCTAGCCCTAAATGACTACTTTCCTATCCAGATAGAGAACATACTCGAAGTCAAGACCCAATCTTGGGCTCAACTTTCCCTCATTTCATGACACATGTACATATAATTTGTTAACGTTTTCATCAAACATGCTTCATTAAAAAAACATTTTTTTAAGCATAATACATCAAAAGTATAGCACTGATGATATAGGTGGAAGGGGTAGTTTTGGCTGTAGGGTGCAGAACACAGTTTACATAATTTTTGCATTGCCTTCTCGCCACTTTTGAGAAAATTGAATGTTCAAGACGTCTCTTGTAGGAAATTCAATATACTTTCACGTGGTATAACGGTTTTTGTTGATAACATGTATATTTTTCGAGTTATAAGGGGTGGAAGTGGGCGTTTTTGACTTTTTTGCAGTAGGGCCAAAAATTTCTGTTTTTCAGTATGCTCTAACGTCAAACCGCTCGTTAGAAAATCAAAGTTGACTAGAGTATTTTGTAGGAAATTTTGTCTACTTAATTTAGTATAGAGTGGTCATCTAAGAAAAACGCAATGTTTTCGAGATGTAAGCGAAAAAGTGCAAAAATGTTGCGTTTTTCGCTGTGAAGCCTAACTCATACAAATAAGCAAACAGAAATTTGGATTCAGAACCCCAAAAAACATAGAACCGTTAAAAAAAAAACGTCCGCAATTTTGAACACCAATTGACTGGGCTATTACAGGAGGAAGAGCTTGAGCTGCAGATTGATGAGCAACTGTGGTATGGGCCCAAGTTTTCCTCAACAATAGACAGAAATAGTACCATGGGCATTCGGAACTTAGCAGCATTTTCTAAGGAATACACATTCTTCTATACTAAAAATGAGATTATTAAACCATAATAACTTTTCCAGCAACGGTCAACATCCAACAAGAGATAATTTCTGTAAAAACACAATTACATGACAGGAAACCAAAGTTGAATTTAAAACAAAGATATTTTATTGACATTACTATAAAAAGTGATATTTAATTTAATCCGATCAAGATGAGGACGCTCAACTAGGTATGGGGAAAGACCTGGCCACTGGTTAGTAAAAAAACACCATTGGCACCACAACGAACATTGAAAGCAGATTTCAGGGGGTAGGGGGATGGTACAGGGTCGAAATAGGGGATGTATTTTATGTCAACCTACTCTTCATCGAACATGTGCATCAATTCAAAGAACCCCCACGTACACCCGGTCAGCTCGGTACTTAATCCATAATTAAAAGTTTTAAAATAGTACCGCACTGTACGGCGCCTCAACTTCCCGGCAGTCTCCATCCCAACGATTGCGCTCGGGGAATGCGTAATTATACACGAGTCCTGCAAAAAAGACCCTAAGCAAAAGCCCTGCCACTTTTTTTTCCTAGCCGAGAGAAAACAACAGAGACAAGCAAGCATAAAGACAGTAAATTGTCCAGATATTCAGACCGGTCAAAGCAGTGAATTAGAAGTGCAACATCACGACCAGAACGGAGCTGATCGAGCCAGAGATTCAGAGTAATGAAAAACGTGTAAAACGTACAAGTTAAGAACGTGGTTAGGCGTGTTTACCTTTTGGTCTTTTGGTGCGACTCTCTCCTTACTATTGGATGATTTGGCGAAAGCCAGGAACCCGCATTGCCAGAAACCGATTCTACTTTGCAGAGTCATTTGTGGCCCCGAAAATGAAAAGATAAGCAATGATATGCTACTTGTTCAAAAAAATATGGTCAACTCAGGCAAATTACAATCTAACGCATCGTACGGAAACAAGGGCAACCATCGGCAATGGATCAGCAATAGAAATAACGATAATTGGGAAATTCATTTAAAGGTTAGGACGAAATTTCAAGTGCGAACGACAAGACTGGCAACACTTTGGCAAAATTTACCTACCCTCGATCGACGTGGTTCGCTCAGCTGGAAGCCCTTCGAGATCTGCTCAAAAAGCATTCAAGATACTCAAAACATTTTGAAATTGCCAATATCGGTGCCTCGATTAGTCAACAAGCAAATAGCAAAATTCTACCAGATAGCACAATTTGAGCGATCAAGATCAACTGCAGCACTTTTGAGCTTACCTGCTGACGGAACCCGTTGCAAATGAAGCCCTCGTTCAAAACAACAAAACTCCCGAGGAAATAATCAATTTTGTTAGCTACGCAACGCTTCGTTCTCAAAAGCATTTTATGCTAGAGGGCGAAAATGATCGTACTTTCAACAAGAGACAACCTTAATTAACGACAACTTTTACATGCAACCAGAGAGGCAGTTTCCTGGCCGGACTAGACCGACAATATCTAATTACGGCAGGAAGGTTGACGAACGATGGCGTATGATCAAGTCTCAAAGCAGAGTAACTTTAAAACAAAACGGCTCGAGCTTTCACTGACGGGTTGGGATTCGCAGCAGTCTAGTCCGGCCATATCGTAATGCCAGCAGAGTGGGAGTACCAAAACAAAAGAATTCATTCAACGAACCATACGTGACAAATCAAAATTAACAACGCACCATATAGCAAAAGAAATGCAGGTCATGTTTAACTCTAAAAACTAATCGTCAAGAAATTTCACGGACAGCAGCCTACGTCTGCGCCCTACCTATTGCGGGAAGAACATTCAAGGCACTTTCTTCCAATTGAATGTCGCTATGCTTGCTTGTGTGCGGGAAGGGCATTTTGTCGGCGGGTGCCAAAGAGCGATGCTAGTTGGGCTAGGGATCGGGTTGTCGACAGACTATTTCGGTATTCGGAGGGGCTTCAATGGCCAGATTTCACAGATATTCGGTAAACAAAAAATGAACAATGGAAATACAGCTTGTTGGGTGGGAGGGATTTTACATGTGGATTCTGCATATTTGCAGAGATGGGGAAGAATTTCCCATAGGCCGGCATTAGAATTTAAACATTTCAGTGCCGCCGCGATGCTGTCAGGGAATTTACAGCGTTGTTTGCCGGAATGAAACTGGTTTAAGGGGGGACGACATCTTCGGGTCACACCCTGAAGTTGCTACTTGGCATCAGGGGGTGCCAACAACAAATTCTAACGAGCTATTTCATCATTAGATAGCGTCAACCAAAGAATCAAAGCATCACCATCATCAACTCATGAGAATACAAGGATAATTCTAGGCCCCTTGGGTGCAGTCAACATCACAATGGCAATCATAGGTAATGCAAGTCAGAAGGGCAAAGTCTGCAAAAGAAACAACAGAGCAAATGGGGTTTTATGCGAAGTTGCATTTTGGGGGGGCGGCAGCTGCGTCCGGAGACCCCGGCACCTGAAAGAAACGAAGTTAGCGGGAGGATGGGGGACTTTCAGAACGAGTGAAGGGGGGCACACGACACTCAGGAAAATAAAAAAGAGGGCAGAGAAAGTGGTTTGTACGTTAGGCTGGTTTATACTCACCCTTGGCTACCTACCCATGGAAAGCGCAGATTGGCGGGCGGTCAATGTGTTGGCATTTGGCAACAGATTGCAGTGAGAAAAGGATGACGACGGAAACCGCGTCGCAGTTGCGAATCACCTAGCTAGTTGGCAGGGGGTAAGGCATGGCAAACACCCACACCAAAAACGCCACAACAAAACAATGCCAGCCAACAACAGCAGCATCACACTAATCAATCCTTAACTTAGCACCATAGACCATGTTGGCACATGTCGCGGGTATGCCGATGGAACAGGTGTCCGATAACCGAAAAAAGGATTTCGCTTTTTGAACAAATCTCCAGGTTGCGATAACCTATCCAAAGACCGCATGACATTTGTCACGTTTAGCTACAATCCATGAAATCGATATTATACAAATTATTTCCAATACCACATCAAAGTGTAGTATAAAATAATAGCCGGAAAAATGAAAAATTTTGTGGGATCTATCGGACAAGTTTTCCACCGAGCACCTCACTTGCAACAATGATTGTGCCTCAACATCTAACGGTTATCGTCCAACATGGTCTACCTCACCATCAAAGTATCTCTAAACAAGCCTATCTTTTTCGCTGGGGACATAACGACTACCTAGCTACTAGCGTACGCTCAGAAGATGTAAGGGAAGAAAAAAAGAGGAAGGACGGGGAAAAAGTGGAGCAAAAAAAACCAATGGAGGTATCAAAAAAGACATTACCTGCTAGGTAGATGGCACACGCAGCGGAAAAGCCTATTGCGGCTGGGGGTAAGTTGCGGCGTAATTGTAAGGATAAGCCCCTTGCTGTTGTTGGGTGTACTGGCTATACTGGCCATACTGGGAGTACTGTTGTTGGCCCTGGGAGGATGGCTGCTGAGACGGTTGCGTTGCCTGAGCAGGAGGCTGGGATTGTGCATTGGCTCCGGCAGGCTGGGAGGCCGTCGGCTGCTGAGGCGTTCCCTTGAACGACACAAATTTCTAATTTAATCCAGGCAGCGATCGAAAAGGGTTTTTGGATTTTTTTTGGAAAAAGTCGCACTAATTCGGAACCAATTTCTACCACACAGCATGCCGAAACATCAAAAATGCATTCAAACGATCGGAACGCTTGTTGCTCCCACCAACCTTGGAACATTTCAGCAGTTTCCGTAACAAATCCCTAACATCCCAGTCCCAGATATCTTAATTAAATATTCTTTTTACATCTCTCACATAGGATATGCAGGGCAACCAATGTTCAAACTCGGAACGGCATTTTCTAATTGTAGCGAAATTTAATCACTAATCCAAGAGCACAGACTTGGCATCATTGAAAAAGTTACACTTTTTTTACATTTCTTTACAAATCTTAAAAAACGATCAAGCCAGTCTACAAATTTAGGTTATTTACCAGCCGCTTAGCAAACTCGCAGCTTTTCGGCGACCCCGACTTTTCAACCTCGGAAAAAAACCGCTTTACGAGCAAGCTATAAGAAAGCTCAAGACTAATTCTCTCAGAGGCAACACGGACATCAATAATCCCAGTAGTCCCAGTAGTGACACGCATTCGCAGAGCGGACCAATAACTAGCGCCGGCAGGTACAACCAAAATTATTTCTGTAATTGTCAAGTTACTCGATACAAAAAAAGATTTGAAATTTTTAAAAACAAGTTTCGGTGGATTTGCGAGGAAAAAAAAAGAGGAAGATCTATACGATGGCATGTTCATGTATTCAAAACAAAGAAAAAAACTGATTTTAAGTAACGCAAAAATTGTAGTTTTCATCCTGTAAGGGGTCTAGTTGTTTTCCAAAAGAAAAGATTCCGAACTTCACGAGCCCTTTTCCAAATAGAACCAAAAGCAAAATTAATACTCAAAAGCAAGACGTCCACTTACGGCTGGCTGTCCCGGATTCGTTTGATTTGCACGTGCCTGTTGTTCAATCATCTCCGCTTCACGGTACATGCCCATCGATCGATAATACTCAGCCCAGGCTGCACTGTAATCTGGCTGAGCAGCCGGATTGGTCTGTGAATTTTGTCCTGAACAAAAGAAATTTGGTCAATAATTTGATTTAAACCCAAACGAAAAGGCATACAATAGAGGGGGAGGGGAAGAAACTTCACACTACACATTTTGTCCCAGCACAATGAATACCGTAGAATGTGAATACTTTGGGAGTCATTTCGTTTTGCTCGCATCGAATATTTTATCGCTGCCGCAAGCAGGTTTCCACGGTGTTGCTTCATCCATTTGGAGAGAAACACTAAAGTACAGCCATTTTTATTTTGACGATAGTTTTTATATTTTCACTAAAGTTATCAAACTTTTATCTTGTGAGGATGAAAAAACCATTGCTGCTGTTAAAACATCAATATGAAGAATCATACGTGCCTTGACTATCATGTATGGCAATATCTAACATTTGAAGTCATTTAGTCAATGCTTGTCAAAAATTCCAATTTAGTGGGGTTAACTTTTGGATTGTACTTTCGATTTTTTTTCTATATTTTCTAATTACTTAATATAATGTTATGAGTATTAAAACTTCCTACACCGACATTAAAACCTAATTCGGTTAAACTGGCAGCTTTTAAAATAGCTGCAATAGCAACACAACTTACTAAGCAAACACCTGTTGCAACCAAATGGTGTAGTAACAAAGGGGAGCAATGTTGCTTGTATGTCAAGTTGTCTGGCATTCACACAAAAATGTGTGAAAATACCAATACATTGGAATTGCAAAGGTGTTGGTTTTTTTTTTGCACATACACGTCATTTTTAAGGAAATAACTTCATTCAGGGTCCCCCCAAAAAAATGTTCAACTTCCTTGACTTTAAAAAGAATTTCCCTAACGAGAAAAATTGCATTTTTCCACAGAAAATCAGATATTGAATGTGAAAAATTGTAATTCTTCAAGCTTAAAAATGGCCGAAATAGAAGAAATTCAAGATTGAAAAATTAGTGAATGTTTTACTAGTAATGACTTTCACCCTCATTCTGTCTACACTACACCAAAATCAAAAGCAGTTTTTAAAAACATTTTGCAAGAGCATGTTTTTTAAAACTTTCTTTTGAGTTTTTGTGTTTTTTGCATTTAAAAGCATGGTTCCAGATCATATACGAGTTTTAAAAGCAAAAACACTGAGCCGAGTGTTAAATACACGTGCAGTTTTCGATGTAAGAATTAACAGTAGCTTTACACTTTGTGTTTCCAATTTCCCTGACAATTCCAGGTCTGTGGGAACCCTGACATTTTAAGAGTCAAGAGACTACTTGCGAACTTGTGTTGGTTGGGCAATTTAAAAATGGAGATAGAAGGGACACTAACTATAAGAGCGAGCTAAGTATTTATGACAATGACAACTAAAACCAGCCCCACTTAAAACAAGCAAAACTTTCGAATCCACACAAAAAAGCACACACTGGGTGGGATGACAGCAGGGACAACCGTTCCTATTGGCAAACACCAAAAGACAAGAGTTTATAAGCAATAGAAAAGCTTACCTGCTGGCGCTTGCCCGGCTGGAGGCTGCTGGTTCTGAGCAGCAGGCTGAGCCTGTGCAGGTTGCGCCCCTGGCTGAGCTTGGGAATAGTACTGGGCATAATATGCAGCCCATGCAGCAGCATTAGCATCTTGAGCTTGCTTATCTGAAACAAACATCATACAAATTAGAAAAAAGTCAAACTAGGGACTAGGGCTCCACGACGGAAAGCAACTTACTCGGATCACCGGCAGCTGCAGCAGCAGAAGCGGAGGCCGCATTGCCAGCACCAGGCTGCTGTTGCCAATGTTGATATCCACCACCCCAACCCTGAGGGGTGTAGCCTTGAGGGCCAGGAGGAGGCTGCTGACTGAAAACCAAATCAAAATTCACGTTACTACAACTCATTCCCAAACCTAGAATTAAATTTGAAAAATTGATAACGTACTTATTTTGGGGATAACCAGGAACTCCCTGCGGGGGTGATGGACCACCAGGGGGCATCCCATAGCCACCAGGAGGAACATTGTTGGCACCAGAAGGCTATAAGAAAGAAACGTCGTGATGAGCATGTGGTTAAACATAACAGATTGTGAGCACAAAATTATTCCACCGACCAAAGAAAGGTCAAGTGGCAGTACAAGTGCATCGTCTTAATATATGGCACCCAGATCTTTAGCCTACAGTTTTAAAGGACTGCAAGCGATACTAGCATGAAGTGCCGAGAGATGGTTACAAAATACTGCGAACTTACCCCTCCTCCGCCACCTCCACCTCCAACTTTCTCGTTTATCAGTTGCTTGGCATGATCTATCTGGTTTGGAGCCCCTCGTATGCAGAAGAGCTTTTCATTTGGATTCGCAGACGGATTCCTAGAAAGCTCAACGTGAGCGCCCGTTTGCTGATTGATGGCTCGGATGGTTTCCCCACCTAATTTAAAAACAAGTTTGGTTAGTAGCTGCATTGTAAAGGTGGCGTCACACATGGGATATTTGGCAACAGACAAATATTTGCCTGTTGCCAAAGTACTTGCAAAATGGCCAGCTCACCGCTACACACATGTGTAATTCAAAGTACAAGGTAAGTGAGTGTTTCACTATGCAAACATTGGCTTACTTTGATGTGGGTTAAATACCGACTTGTGGTGGGAAAAGCCAAGAATTGGCCAAATAGGCAAATGCCCAATACACACATGGGACATTTGACAAAGTACTTGCCAAATATCCCATGTATGGCGCCACCTTAAGACTTCACAGAAACTTGTCTGTGGAAAACAAATTACATCTATAGAACTTCTTTATAAAAACAAAAAGTACTTCTTTTAGTTCCGTATGAATTCTGTTTTAAATTTTTCCACAGGATGTGGGGCAGAATAAGACAATGGAAAACTTTTGAATTTCTTAATTTTAACAGTCCGAGTAAAGCATTCTGAATAACAGATTTTGTTCGAATTGCCAATAGGTGCTTAGCAATATAAAAAAGTTACATCAACTTGTATGGAAAAATAATTCCCCTTGCCCATGAGCCTGAGAAGACATCTGCTTAATTGCAAACCCACACGAAAGTTAAGAAGCAGTTGTATGACGAGGTTTTTGCGCCTGTTATGGGCGAGAGTCCCACAAAGGCAAAATTAAAAACCCCGCTACGTTCATGTAGCACATCATTGACACCGGCAGTCCGAAAAAGGGGCAAAACGCCCAAGAACTGCCAGCTCTAATTGTGTGCAATTTACTCGGCCTCGGCGGAGAACTACACTTCGTACAACTTGATCAACTAGTGAAGTTATAAAAAAGTTGCATCAACTTGTACGGAAAAACAATTCCTAAATATAGGATCAAAATCAACGGCTACGAATAAAAGACTCACCTTTGCCAATCACGATTCCACACTTGTTTGCAGGTACTGAATAAGTGATCTCGACCCAATCTGGTGGCCCACGGCTCTGCTGTCCTCCCCGACCCATGCCTGGATTACCGGGCATAAAGTCGCCTCCACGGCCAGCACCCCCGCCGCCGCCACTCCGTCTGTCATCAAAGTTTCCTCTGCCACCACGGCCACGTCCCCTGCCCATGTTTTGCTGGTCTCGAGCCTGAAAAGACATCTGCTTAATTGCAAACCCACACGAAAGTAAGAAGCAGTTGTATGACGAGGTTTTTGCGCCTGTTATGGGCGAGAGTCCCACAAAGGCAAAATTAAAAACCCCGCTACGTTCATGTAGCACATCATTGACACCGGCAGTCCGAAAAAGGGGCAAAACGCCCAAGAACTGCCAGCTCTAATTGTGTGCAATTTACTCGGCCTCGGGCGGAGAACTACACTTACCAGCACACTGTTGATCAACTCGTGAATGATGCTCTGCGCCGCTTGCACTTGGTCAGGTGTGCCAGTGAGGAAGCACATCCGATCGCCTGGACCATCTTCTAGAAGAAAGAAAAAGCAAAACCAACTAGATCTAGCATTTACCAAGTTACAAATGATGAGAAAATATAGCCAATGCGCAAGCAGCACAACAAGCAGAAGCAGATTATATACCATTTTAAAATTTTCACCTTCTAACCCATTACCATGTTGAATTATAATTAACTGATATTTGGCAGTAGAGAGACTTTTTAATTTGTATCGGACCATATTAACTAAATATTTTGCAGTAACACTAAAGTTTCAACACTTCTCCTGCTTATTTTCTGCTTATAAACATAGAAATCAACTTACCTTGTTGAAACTGTACTCTAGCTCCAGAATCCACTTGGATTTTCTTGATCATTTCGCCACCCTTCCCAATAACAACACCAACTGCTTGACGGGGCACGGCTACTTCCTGCATGCCACCACCACCGCCGGTTCCATAGTCGTTAGTTCTGGACTCGCTACGATTGAAGCCCCTGTTCATGTTCTCCAACTCCCTCTCTGTTAGCAAATCCATGATCAGTTGTCGAGCAAACTACATGAGATTAAACCGCAATGTTACCACTACACATAAGTTACCGCCACGTGACACAAATCAAAAGCTTTTCTCAATTATTGTGGGTAGAAATTTGTCCATCTCCGACCACTGAGTGAAGGAAGGAGATAGCGAAATATTCCCCCAGATTACTTTAGCAGCGGTATGAAACCCTTAAACTCGAGTTGGAGGATACGGGAAACGAGAACCACTGCATTCCGCAAGAAATAGTACAAATAATAACAACAACAACAAAAAACAAAAAACCTACCTCTGCTTTCTGAGGCTCTCCCTTGATACGAAGTGGCTTTTCTGCAGAGTTGGAAAAATTCCCATCCTGAATCATGACCATCTTCACTCCTGCGCGTTCTTGGAGGTTCTTGATAGTCTCGCCTCCTTTGCCAATGATAAGCCCAACCTTGGAAGCAGGAATCATCATTTCAACCATAGACAAACCGTCAGACATTGGGCCAGCAGGTTCAAGAGTAGAGGTGGTCCCTCGATTCACAATATCCATGATCATCTCTTTCGCCTTACTGTGGACAATTGCATAAAATAAGACACCATTTCCACAACGAGCACCCGGGATAGTCGACTTCAGGCAAGTTTACTTACTCTATGGCCTGTTTTCTACCGGTCAGCGAACACGGTCTGTCCGGCATGCCACCGCTGTCTGCAAAAGAAGAAAGAAAAGAAAAGCGACGTTCAAGTAATCAGAACAGACAGGGAGGACAATAGCTTGCGTGGTTTCAGCTACGGGAAATGTGCCCACTTACCAGCAGCCATTTGAATCTTGCACGACGATTCTGCTTGCAAACGTGTGATTTGTTCCCCACCACGACCAATAACTAAAATTGCAATCGATAAAATTTAGAGGCGTTCAGGGACAAAACCTTTGAGGTAAAACGTGCAACGTCGTTTTCTGCGGTCTAGGTCTAGGTCCAGGCTCAAATAGTCAAAAACCAGAATGTTCTAGCACTATCATTTAACAACTATCTTTCATGGTTTGCATGCAACCTGTCAATTCGGGCGGAATGCATCGCGGGCATTCGTTTCATGCGGGGGCAAGCACCCTTGTGCCAAAAAATTCGGCTTTCGTGTCGAAATCGAATTGGCTCTTTCGACAGTCCAAGATTCAATTGGCCGTGGTCGAGTGGTCATCGTGACTAGTGTCGCTTTAGAGCACGGCTCAAGTTCGTGCTGGCACGAGTCCCCTTTTGCCGAGAAAGAAATACATTTTAAGTACGGAACAGCACTGACAAAAAAGACATGCAAATGTTTTCGGTGCTCTCGATATCCACGAGAATCGCCGCAATTCTAATTGTCCGCCACATTTAAATTAACATTCAAAAATACAATTGAAAACGTGTTGTTTTCAGACCGACGGCTGCACAACGATAGACCTAGAACGCAGAAATCAACAGGTCGGAAGACCGCAATATCGTTCCGAGCAATTTACTTACTCAAGCCGACCATTTTATCGGGAACCGAAAACTCCTCGGTGAGTATAGTATCCGTCGGTAACCCTAACCTAAACATTTGCAACACAAATTCCAGTGTCATAAGGCAAGCCAGGTGTCCATCGATGCACAGGTATTAAGTCTCAGTATTTAAATGCAGTATACACAACTTATTTAAGGTTATAATTGTGCACTTGACCCGCGATTACTTTTGCGGACAGCGAAAGGGCATCAAGGGTTGACGAAATGCTAATTTTTGTACTTACTACACGGCCGAAATTTTATATTTTTGATTCCCGCGCCCGTTCGTTTCCGTTTCAAAAGTAATCGAGGTGTACTGATCAATACAACTGTTACAAAACAAGCAGGCATCAAGGTCGATAACAATTTCCACAAAAACGTAGACTAACCGCTGCTGCTGTTGCAGGGCAGCTAACTGAGCTCCAATGGCTAGAAGGCAAAATGAAAACACAGACAAAAAACATCACCGCGAGATCAACTTTTCGGCAGCTATGCCTCAGCTTTCATATAACATATCAGCTAACAGTGCAAGTTAATTTCCCCAGCAATCCCCAAAACGGATAGCCTAATCTTAAAACCACTAAGCATAACTTGATCAAAAACCAAATATGGTACTTACGATCATTCAACGCCGCCATCTTCTTAGTAACATTCTGTTCTGTAAACATAAGGTAGAGAAGGACAATAAGCATGGTTTCACCACAGATTGCAGCCAGTGTTGCAACATATTAGCAACCTTTTGGCACGTTAGGAATATTTAACTAAGATGCAGGCTATTATTTTCGATCATTTAAAAAGTGAATTCAATTTTAGCATATTGTAAGATGTCTTATTTTGTGAAATTTTGTGTGCACAATCCAGAGGATGCTGCAATAAGCCATTTAAACCCACAACCCAACCCAAGAAACATGCTAGTAACTTCAGTAAAGCTCATTCTGTTTTCATCATGGCCTTTTCGTTACCTGACTCACCTCCCCAATCCATACCTGCAGAATCTTCAAGTGGACGTTTGGTACCACCACCCACGGCGTTGTTACTGCCGCCGTCACTATTAGGAGTATTAATTTTAGCAGCTATCTGTAGACAAAACAAGTAAACGGCATTAATGAGCTTCTGGTGAAAGGAACTGACCAGCATTTGTAGCCCACGTACCACCACCACCGAGCATTGAAGAACTAATAGTTTCACAAAAGACAGTCAACAAGACTGCTGTATCAAGTATCCACAAATTTGATCTTTGCACATCATTTCATAATAGAAATCACTGAAAGCGCCGCGGTCATGCTTGTTGACTATTTAGCAACCCATTCAAATGTTTCACTGAACTCGAAAACATGGCGAACATTGGCATGATAAAATGCAAAATATTCCAGATCAAAAGGAGATCTGGTGCACGCACTAAGGTATTTTTGGAAAGAAATTTGGAATTTAAAGCGAGAAGTGTAATTTTTTAAAAGCACATTTTGACAGGTAGTGAATTTTGTGAGGCCAATGAATTATTTTGACCAAGCCAAATAAAAAAAAAATAATGGAAAATCCATCGTTAATTGCATGAAACCTTAAAAATGGAATAATATTTTGGCAAAGCTAGCAAGTTTTTTTGCTTTTGTTGTGCTAACATAAATAAAATCCTACTGACACACACACACCATGCTCGATACCGGTAGTTTCACTTTTCGAAATTGTACAGAGGCTACTAGCATACTCCAAGATTAGATTCAAGATTCCTGAATTATTTTTACCATATTGCTATAGACGTATTAGATCAGTCACAATTGCAATCACAAGGAACACTGGTTTTATGGGAGATTTCACCACCTAAAACTAACGTTCAAAAAGCAGTGAAAAAAAAAAAAAACGAATTTTCAAAACTGTTGAAGAAACCACAAAAATAACCAACAATTAATTTTCATTTCACACATCGCATCACCATTCAGCAGTTAGTGAATTTATTATTAAGTTTCTTTTAAATTGGATCCCCGATTCGTATGTCATTAATGGGCGAATTAAGGATTTAGCTGGCGGGTGCCGGGATATAGATACTAGTTTTGAGCGACCAATTGGTAGCTGGCAACAACGAACGGATACTGAAATAACACATTATTTCTGCCAGGTGAAATCACAAATTGTTCTGGGGCGTTTACACAAGTCTGTGCAATGTTTACTCGTGAGACTCTTGAGATTTCATTCTTATTTTGGAGTCTTCTGATAGAGAATTCGGCAAATATAATCTAATCATCTAATGGCACAACAAACAAGGGGCAAACCTATTTAGCCATACTCTGGTTCTGCAGCCTTTTTAGCATGGATTTTACAATGGCCATTATACAAATGCTATGCTACGGAAGACGCATCCATATTATGTCTAACCAGAATAATGCTAAAGTGCAGAGATGACAAAGTTAGGTTCACTCTGTATACAATTGTAAATTAAAATGTTACAGCAGCCCAAAATACCTCTACGCATGTCTAACATTACAGAAACATGAAAAATAAGAAGCCAAGCAAGATTGCCCATTTGAGTTTACTCATTAATATCTATTTGGATCCTAACTCAGCAGATATGTTATGTGCTTTTCGTGGTATTGAAATTCAGTAGTTGGAAAATATTAATCTAAACGTTACTTTTTTTTGTCAGGCACCAAGATTTGTTGTTCACGCCATTTTGAATTTTTAACACTAGTTTCGACTATACGACAAAGGATCAACTACGTACGACATAGGCTAATGAACCGCTTCTGCTCGTAAAATTTCTTTGTAAAGCTCCACGCCTTGCATTATCAAATTTGTCTCTTATAAATTATAATTTTACAAAATCGTTAACTAGTATACTTGAAATTGAAAAAAAAAAGTAAAGCTGATATCAACACACCAAGCACCCTCCCTTTGTAACTAAGTGGTGTAAATTATTATTAACAAAAAAATGTTTTTTTTAAACTTACCACGTTTGCAGGACTGGTTAGTAAATGCATTGAAATCTTTAAACACGTTAGCACAGTTTGGTGTTAAACAAACTCTTTACGTAGAAAACTAAATACTGATTTCGCCGGCTTCAACCGGCGCAAACACTTAAAACGTGGTTAGGCTTATTTTGTAAAAAAAAAACGGAAAAGAAACGTTTCCCCGCTCAAAAAATTGACATTTCGAAACAAATCTCGCGCATTGGAAAACAACGCGACTTCCTCTAAATGTCCCCGAGATTACTATCAATTCACGCACACTCGAATACTACAGTTAGGCTAAAAATGTCTGGCCACAACAATGGGTTAGGCCTATGGGGATCCCACCCTAACGGACACGAGGTAATTTACACCAAGGCAAATAATGCAGGCTTTTTCTCAAACAGCGTTGCTTAATACCGATCGTGAGACAATGCGAGTGACCTTTCGAGCAGTTAGATGGGGGTGAAACTTAACAATTCAGTGGTGAGGAAAGAAAAAAAAAAAACTCGGCATTTTTTTTAAACGATGGGCAGAAAATCGAACATGGCCGCCAATAACGCTTTGTCGCGGCGTTGTTTAGGCGGCAAACGCGGCCATTTCGCCTCAGCGGCCTAGCGTCGCATTCGACCAAATAAATCGTTTATATTCGGCAAGAAAATGTAACTTATACGTTACCTGTCGAGCTCTCTGTAGCGCATCAGCAAAAGCAGAACTAGGATCGAAATTGCTGTTCAAATTTTGTGGCGGTGCAACAGTGGAGTAGTCTGTCATGCTTGCTAAAATGGCGACTTGGGTTCCACTAGCGGCGAGGAGCCGGTGGCGCGAAAAAAATTGCACAGCGCCACTATGAGCGCTCGGAACGAAATTCAACTGGATACTCGATACCTTCCTGTTCAATAAGACGTTCACAACTAATTAATTACCGCAAACTGAGCAGCACGATCCATACAGCGTCAGCGAAAAACGCACTAAAAATCCAGCGACGACAACCACAAAGAAATAGAAAAATCGAACGCGGCTCCCACTCTCCTCTCGTGCTTTCTCGTCAATACGAGACTACACGGCGAGACGGGATTGGTGGCTTGCGGCTGGAATTCAGCCGAAAGTTAGCCGTCAGCCACTTCGGGTTGTTCTATTTTTCAGCTACATAGGCAGGTGGTTGCTCTTCCGCTGGTCTGGCCACGTGGCAAAATTTCACACATTTAAAAACATGCAATATCAACCATTTTTCTAACCGAAATTTAGAGCATTTTGCGTTTCTTTGTTTTACGATGATATTTTAGAGAAAAATAGGGTGTGGGAAATGTACTGATTGAGTAGACTTTAGGGTGTCCAGCAGACTTGGGCAAATTGTACTCATAATTAGCAGTACTGATTTAAAGGTGGCGCCACACATGCAGTATTTGACGAGTGCAGAATATTTTCTCTAAAAAGCCCCAAATACAACTCACTTTTGTCTGCTGTATATTTGGCACACAATGCTGTGCACATGTGCAAACCCAAAAATCTAGCATTTGCAGCCAATTTTGCATAAAAGTGTGTCTAGTGTTTTTGGAACTTTATCCAGTCTTTCAGCGAAGACTTTAATAAGTGGAGAGTACTCAGATAGACATATGCGTGTTTTGCCGAGTGCAGAGTTTTTACGGGATCAACGATCCCGTAGACATCGTAATCATAATTGAAGTTGTACTCGCTGCAAATATAATTAAAATTATATCTCAATGCACATTCTATTGTAGAAAACTGATAGATGTATTAATTAAGGTAGCGATTATTTCGTATAACATCGTGTTTTACTGGTAAACCACTCGACGAATATGTGTACCGAGTGCAACTTTTTCATTATGTAAATATTCGCACGCTTTGACTCTGGACAAAATACTGATTCCTTGCAAGTAGGAAAGTACCCAACACACACTACTAGGAAATCAGCAAGTAGCCACTATATTCGGCGAGTACAGAGTGGCACCTGAAACAAGCTCCTGAAAGCATGGTACTCGCTGAATACTGCATGTGTGGCGCAGCCTTAAGGTCAAGAGCCTTAGCTCTCGACAGCACTGCACATGCGGCAGACCTCTGCCTGTCGTTTCTTTAAAAATTGGGGCATTTTTTACCTAACACGAAGAGACACATGTGACCGGAGGTTTCCGCACAGAAATTTCCCAACATTGTGATTGTATGGAGACTCGTGACGGCTCAAGTACACCCAAAAGGGTATTTTTCACAGATTAACTTATGAAAAGGGCCGCTCAAAATATTTCATATGCCATGCGTCTATAAAGGCGCGGAAATTTAGTTTCTATGATAAATAACAATGAGAAAACTTAGTGTTTGCAGCACATGATGGCGATGATTGTCTGTATGGTATAATGGAGGAGAAACCTCGTGTTTTCAAATTAATAGCATACAAATCCGAGCAAACTTCGTGTTTTCTTTGAGAAAACTGTTTATAGAACACGACTCTGTACAATTTCTATGTGCGGAGATCTCCTGTGTGCATATCCCATAAAAACCATTTGTGATTCGTGCACACTGCCAGTCGCCTACAATGTTTTTAGTAGCGCGACTTAAGCCGCATCCCCACCAACGAAAACACTGAACACGGACGTGCTCACCAAGTTCCCTTCCCGATGTTTCGCCAAACTTTTGAGCGTTTTTGCTTTCAAACCGTCCGCAAATTGCAACCAGACATCAGCGTACACGCCTTGGTAGACTTTTTTTGGTTGGTACCCCAATGTGTACCGAGTGCAACTTTTTCATTATGTAAATATTCGCACGCTTTGACTCTGGACAAAATACTGATTCCTTGCAAGTAGGCGAGTACCCAAAATACACTACTAGGAAATCGGCAAGTAGCCACTCTATATTCGGCGAGTACAGAGTGGCACCTGAAAGCATGTTTCCTTTTTCTTTGCTTTTGCTCCGTGTTTTCTTTGGTGGGGATCTGGCTTAATACTCCAAAGTATGACTATAGAGTACATGTAATCAGTAACTCGGGCGAATTGTACACCGGAATACGAGTACTGATTACTAGTACGGCGCACTGGAAAAGTATAGTTTATGGATTAAACCCTCTTAAGGTGGGTATCCACCAAAAGAAACTTACCACACAAAAAACATACACTTACAAACATTGATGTGTCCAGAAGTGTTTGCAAACAATGTGGGAAAAACCGATGTTTTCCCCCCACATTTTGATGTTTTTTGATGTGTCGTAGCGATCGCTCGAGAGGTGGTCCGGATCAAAGGAATTTGCAACACGTTTGGAAAAACATGCTGAAAACATTGTTCTAGTGTTTTTTGTGTATGTTTGATGTTTCATTTGGTGGATACGTAGCTTTAGACCTGAACAAAATCTTAAAAAAGAACAGTACATGAAATAGCAAAAATCTATAAGTAGAAATGTAAAAATTAGTATATATTCATATTAGCTTTTAAGATGACCCTCGTGTCAAGTTACTCATTATTTTTACTCAAATGTATTCAACGTTCACCTCCCACTCATTTTTATAGGGGCTATGGTACAAGTATATTTACTGGACACCCTGGTAGTCCTAAACCAAGTACAGAGTGACGCGAAAATTCACAAACCGGCATTAGTAGTTTTTTGTGCATCCCGTTTTTTACTTAATGGGTAAAGGTAAAACCCGCTTGTATTAACGATAAAATAATTAAATGATGCTTGATGATTCTGACACCACTAAAACATCACTATTTGAAGCACGTGTTAAACCAACAGTCTTTTGAAAGGCAAACAAGTGCTGCAAATTATAAGAACCATGCATGCTGCATCGTATTAATAATATACATATCAGGCATTGAACATGGATACCTTTGGAAGCGACAGGAAACCTTTTAAAACGATGGAATAATTATATAAATAACGCAAATTTTCATACTTTTTCACAAATGCTCGGAGTCTCCTCAGTCTTCGTCTTCAAATCCTGCTGGTTTGTGGCAATTTCCATAAGATTTCATGGCGTAGGTACACTACCACGCATGAAGCCTTATTGCGGCGATTTGGCCACACCCACCAAATGAGTTCGTGCGCGACGCAAACGTATTCTTGCGCGCTGGGTAAAGGCGGAATACTCAAACTTTTAAAAAATATGACTGGGCTGTGTCGCTTACACGGTTTTATGAAAAGTTATGAAAATATCTACTAGACTAGCAACAGAAGTAATTTATTTAAAAATCCGAAAAACTGTGAAATTAATAAATATTTGAACCACAATTGGCTTTTGGTGTACTCAAATTGGCATCCAATACCATCATGTGAAGACATGCAATATGAGCCATAAAAAAGTAGAACGCACTAAAAAAAATCACAGCTTCTTGAAAAATGCTTCGATTTAAATGAAATTTGGCACTTACATAGAACAATAGTGTAGGAACAAAAATAAATTCTAAAATGTTCTCCTGTGGCCTTTACACAAGCCCGGGGTCTAACTCGCCATTCTTTGATTGACGAATCGATTATACGCTGGTCGATTTCAATCCAAGTTTTCTTAATTCGTAGTTTCAAGTCTTCGATATTATTAATTTTCGCTTTATAGACCTTTTCCTGTAGAACTCCCCAAATTTTCTAGTCCACTGGATTCAAGTCCGGACTGTTTGGTGGCCAAGGGTTGGGCAGTTCAACTGTTTCACCAGCAAAGTAAGCGGGCACACCGCACCGTCTTGTTGAAAAATGAAAAAATCCGAGATTTGTCGCATGTCCGTAAGAAGTTTTTGTTTCTACACTATTGTTCTATGTAAGTGCTAAATTTTATTTAAATCCAAGCATTTTTCCCAAAGTTGTGATTTTTTTTATTGGGTTCTACTTTTTTATGACTCACAGTGTAGTTCTACTTCAAAAAGCTATCCTATCTAACCTAGGTTAGGTGTGAAATTTCGTCTATTTCAAAAATGTGATCTGTATAATGTATTTTAATTATGCATTTTGATATATTGTACATTGATACATTAACAGACGTTCCCCACCGAAATTTCGTTGCATTTCTTGCCTTTGGTAGGCTTCCAGGCACTATGATTCATAGTTAAAAATTAAACTAATCCATTAACATTGTTAATTTTTAAATTAGGGATCATAGAGCCTGAAAGTCTACCAAAATAAGTAATGCAAGGACATGGATTAAAGTTTTTACTTACAGACGTCTGATGACCAGCACTTTAAAAGTGCACAACCTAGTAAATTCCTAACATGGAAGGCTGAACCCACTCTCGAAAGATTTACCATGCAGCTTCATGCCCTAAAAATATATCCCATATCTGAAAATCAAATATTACGCCTTTCACAAAGTCGTGAGAGCTTGCATTACATATTTACCGACAGCCGCTTTATCGATTACTGAAGCTTCCAAGATCATTAGTTATTTATGGTTTTCCTGAAAGGCACAGAGATAGTGAATGAATAAAGACAACTTCCACATCAGAATTAGCGAAAAATTATTTTAATAATACTACTGGAAAATGATATACTTTTAACTGGCAAGGTTTAAGAAAATAAGATTTACAAAAAAAAATGATTTTTGCGAAACATAAAATACACGTTGCATTGTCCTTTACCACATAATCGACGATATAGGCATCCCGGCTTATCACAACGGAGAAGCCGAGAGCCGCACATTATACATATTATTAAAACTAATGATTATTTACACGTGAGCTGAACTCAAATTACAATTACAAATCGCGTGGCAATGCTGCTGCTGAGATTCCCTTCGGTCACATGATATGACGTACCATCTCAGAGAACAATAAAAACCGATGAACGGGGAAAAACGCTAGCCGCTAAACGCATTAAAAAAGTAAGCCTGTCTGCTTCTTAATCCACCTCCCCTTGGCGATGCCAGCGAGATTTAAAAGGAATCCGCTTGCATCTTGGTCCCAAATTTGTCGAAGGATCAAATAGCCCGTTTGGATGGAAACCTCAGAATGCAGTTCGGTAAGCCTCATCCGAGTTAGGCTCCTTGTAGGGACCATGTAGCGCCACAACTCAACGCTTGCTTTCGGTTAGCTTTTGAAAACTGCCCGCAGAGACAATGTTGAAGATCGAGAAATAACGCTTTCCCGACGGCTTCAACCGCCTTCTGCGTGTAGCATCATTCAAAATTCTGGCCCAAAGACTATTGCGCTCGAGGTCGATGGCGCCGCTTGTGCCCAACAAGGAGCCTGCAGAGGCTGTGGGGAAAAGCTGGGCTTACCAGAAAACTCGAAACATGGCAAAAATGGTGTTTTTGCCAAAGCTCGAGTCTCGGCAAGTCGCTGTCCTTTCTCCACTTTCACAACGAGGCAGGAAAAGGCTCTTCTGTATAACGAAACGTTGCGGAAGACATTGGTCTTTTGCCAGAAATGCAACCACCGAAGCAACTCTTCAATAAGGGCTTAAAGATGTTTCTCGGTGCCCATTTTTGGCATGGTTTCTTAGGGAATCCTTGCTAAGGCAACGTTTCTTGGAAGTCCACCGTTGGATCCGCTAAAACTGGACGTTTTAGGCGGTCCATCGGCTCTTGTGAAAGCCTTTTCCTGACTTGGTCCCACATAAAATCTTCTGAATCGGTTCAGAATTCGTATAAATAATGCGAGCGGGGATTCGACATGGTGGAAAGAATTTAACAGACAGTTTGCCTAAGCTCTAAAACCGGCTTTGAAATACGTTATTTCAAGGCACTTGCGATATTCTTATCAGCTATATTTTTTTGTAAAGGTCTGGACCGTCGCTTCAATAGGTTCTTGAAGGGACTAGTCCAGGCCATCGTTTACAGAAAATTTACATTATTCTACATTTTGCACCTTAGGAGTTCCCGGTTGCAATAAGCCGTTTTCTGCTCCGGCGAAGCAGAAAGCGGCCTTTGAATGCTTGCAATGGCTGGGAATGATTGCAAAATTGACATTTAATAATCATGTGACGAAGGATCCAATCGGTCCTTTCCTCTCGTCCCTGCCTCATGGGCTAGGGTTCGGAGAAAGGAAGCCTAAAACACGGTTCACGCACGTATGGGGGAATGCAATTCGTGGGTTGCCACGTATGGCAACCTGCACTGTCGCTTTTTCTACTGCACTTTGCTGCAAATAAATGCTCTCATCGTGCCATATATAAGTAATCCTGGGGTTATACGAGGGGGCATGCTGCCGAGTTGCCAATGCTTGACGTTTGTTGAAGGTGAGATTATTGAAGGGACCTTTGTCCGTGAACATTAGGAATATTGGAAGTGTTGGAATATTGGAAATTAGGAAGTGTTGTCTTAAAATGACTGAATAGTGGAACTATTTTAAAAAAGATATTACCAAGACTTAAAAAAACATTGGATGAAGTACAAGAAAATTTGTCAGTCAACCAGAGACGACTGGGCAGCAGCCTAAAGGGTGGGGAACCTACTCAAATTTTGATTTTAAAAAGAAATTAAAGAAAATTGAAAATCTCGAACTGTGCAGAACCATACGACCATTATTTTTGTGTTTTTGTTTACCTTAACTTAGTTTACTTAGCTTAATCTTAGCGTAAAGGGCTGCACCGTGTCAACGTTACGTTACAGTTACACCATAAAAAGTGGAAGATCCTCGAATCGAGTACATTTACAGCCTGTTGCACGAGTCGTTGTTGAATGTTAACAACAATTCCTGCCGCAGACCAAACAATTTTTGAATTTTTTTTTTATATAGCTTGAAAACACGATGCAGCCTTTACTCGATGGCAGTTACAAATACTGTTCCTCTTCTATTGGCACACGAATCCCTCAACGTTATTAAGTATCAATTTTAAGTTCGCTGTTTACTCCCCGGCTTGTTAAAATTAAGAAATTACTAGATTGAACGTTCTAAAGTGCACAAGTTTCCTTGAGATCTCTTTTTGGAATTTACCAGTATTGACTAAATGAAGGCACTCAAAAGTGTCCGGTTTTCTCGAACGTTTTCAGAATAAGTGTTAATTCAATCTAGCATTTTCATTTACAGTAACAAGCCAGTTGAGTTCCCTTATTAGGAGCAGCGGTATTTTCCCAAACGCCCCAAAACACATGCACATGCAATATTTTTAAAGAAAGCGCGCTCATGCACCCTACTCACACGGCAATACAAAATACAGTTGTGACCAAGTATTCCGGCATCATGCGAGCCCTAAAGATCCGCTGCATGTTGTTGATGCAGTGACCAGGACAATTTTCCCAACATTTCACGATCTTGGCTATACCTGGCAGTAATTTTGGAAATGATACCAGCAACACTTTTAAGGCACAAAATCGAAACTAAACATTCCTCTGAATATTATTTTTTTTTGTGATAGCCGTTACGGTATCTGTTTATAAAATAAATCTTACGCTGGTTTCATAAGATTGCGTCGTCAAATGTTGGGAAAACTGTCATGATCTTCGCGAAGCACTATGGTAGATGCCGCAGGGTGAACTACGTATACAATGCAATAGAGCAAAACGTCTTTCATAAAATTTGGTTTTTGTGCTGGACATCTTTGTCCGGCGAATGGAAGATGAATTACCGATTTGATGCTCTCTGGAAGCGTTTGTGCATTAGTCAACGTCTCCGGGGTGGTCGTCCAATGGTTGGCAACGCATCCACGATCGCAGGCTTATGTTTTGGCAATGTTGGCAGTTCGCCTGCTGCGCCATTTGAACTAACCAACACAGATTTACAATTGCCGACTGTCCAGCCGTAGCGATGGGATGATGAGATTAAGGCACACGGGCCAGGCCAACCATTAGAGCGTGCACTTTGCTGCACTGGCCACTGGATGACGAGATCTTACCTCGGAGAGAAAGTCTTTTCTCCTTCCCGGCAACACGCCTCAAATGTACACGTCCTGCTCAACCATGCCGTGAAGATCGTGGTGCTGCTCGTGCATGGACGGCATCATGTAGCCCATCGACACAGTGGCGGTGGGTGGACTGGAGATGCCTTCCGACCAGTCTGAGTGGGCAGAGTGGGGCGACGAGGTGGACCACTGGCCGGGCGACTCGGGGGAGGGCGTCAAGTAGTTCTCCAAACCCTGGTTGATAAGATGCTGTGGC
Source organism: Julus scandinavius (assembly GCA_034696685.1). Classification (NCBI taxonomy): domain Eukaryota; kingdom Metazoa; phylum Arthropoda; class Diplopoda; order Julida; family Julidae; genus Julus; species Julus scandinavius. The sequence continues at coordinate 14,911 of JAQGAE010000311.1, read as the reverse complement.
GTCGACTCGGCGCCACTGTGGCTGTGTTGCGAGGGTGGCGTGGGGTACTGGTGGTACTGCGGGTAGGGCGGCGTTGAAAGCCGCTGCGGCGGAACCTCCGTGTACTGCTGTGGCAATTGCTCGCGATTGTTCGCAGAATAGTCTGCATAGCCGTTGCCATTCGTCACGGTGGGTACATTCTGCTGCTGTTTTTGGTGTTGCAGCGAATGCGCGTGCGACGGCGAGTGCAGCGTGCCCATGTGGTTTTGGGTATTGTGTCCATGCTTTTGTTGGGTGGCCGCCCTCAAAGCGGCGATATGGGTGGGGGACGTGGGCAACGTGGGCCTCTGCTTGTTAGGTGAAAAGTGCCCTTGTAAGTTGGAAGAGGCGACAGGCAGAGAGTTCTGCCGCATGTGCAGTGCCGGTGGGAGCTGAGGCCCTTGACCAGCCTGGGACACCATGCCCCTTCCTCCGCTGGCCATCATCAAGCCACTGTTCAGGTAGCTTGTATCAATGTGGCTCTTGGAATGCGGGTGCTGTGGGTGCTGAGGCTGCTGAAGGTGGTGGTGGAGCCCCTGCAGATGGTGCTGCTGCGGCAAGTGGTGATGGCCCTGCATGCAGTCCTCATATGCGGGAGGCTGCTTCAGGGAGAGTCCGTTGCCGCCATCCAGAGACGACAAATTGGGATGAGACATGGCCATCAGGTGGCCATTATACAGATTGCTGGCGCTCAAGGGGGACACCGCGCCCTCAAGACACCCCGATGCCCTCGGTGAGTCGAGGGAGCCCACGGGGGAAAGCGTGGAAATGGTGGACTCCACGCTGCGGATGTTGGGGGATGGCTGGTCCTTCTTGCGTTTGACTGATGCCCGCTTTTTCGTGGCTGTGACCTGTGTGTCGCCCAATGGGGAAATTGGATTGCCACTGTTGTCCCTCAACATCACCCCACCCGTAAGGGTTTTCGGCCTCTTCTTGGACCGGTTGTGCTTGCTCCCACCTAGCGCACCCGAAGGTGGAATCATGTTCGACGAGGTCATGAATCTACCGGCCATCATCATGCCAGATTCCTGAGGGCTGCGTATCTCGTGCTCTTCCAACAGCCTAACGATGTCGTTGTGAAGGCGTGCCTCAGCCACAGTGCGAGGCAGCCTGTCCATGTGGTCGGTGATCTCACGGTTGGCGTGGCACTCGAGTAGTATCTTTGCCGCCTCATAACTGCCCTCACGAGCAGCCAAGAACAGCGGCGTCTCCTCCTTGTTGTCCTGGGCATCGCGGTTGGCGCCATGCTCCAGCAGGATTTGGACAGCCTCGATATTGTTTACGGCAGATGCCCAATGCAATGCGGTTTTGCCTAAAAATATAAAAAAGATAATTTTAAAAGGGGAACTAAAATTGATTTGCAGACATCACAATTAAAACTATTTCAGGGAGATGCCCAATTGATTTGTTAATCTAACAACTTAAGTTTCGTAACACTAAATATCGAACAACTATTCAAATATTTAACAATTGGAAAAAAAAATCTGTTAACAAGTTAGAACATTTTTTTACGTGAGCAGATTGGCGCCAGAAAGTGACTCACCGTGATCGTCGGCAGCATTGATATCCGCCTCGGCATTGATGAGATCTTCCACCATACCCTCGATGGCCAGTCGGGCAGCCAGAATCAACGGCGTAGTACCGTCGTGCATTTTCGCATTTAGTGCGGTTGCCCGATTTCTTAGAAGGATCTGGAAGACGCCTTGAGCATCGGCAGCTACAGCAGCGTGCAACGGGGTCCGGCCCGTGTTGTCTTGAGCATTGGCTTCTGCGCCAGCATCGAGAAGGCGCTTAGCAGCATCAGCCCTGGCGTACCTTGCAGCCAAATGGAGCGATGTTTCTCCTACAATGAGGCAAATAGACACATTAGCTTCCGGTCACGTGACAATGATACATATCCAGTTGGATGTCAAGCCTTACCTGTTCGATCTGTGGTTGTTGACAAGTTGGCGCCCTGCATTAAAAGATCTTGTATGACAGCGGTGGAGCCATCATCCTCTTCCACCTCTTCACCAGTGTCTAATCCACCTCCACGGAAAGAGGCCAGCATAAGCGGGGTAAAGCCATCGGGCCCACGGACATCCACGTTTCCTCCGCAAGGATCCATGTCGCCTTCGCCCTGAGGGGGTGTGAGAGCCAGGATGTCTGGGTTGCGAACGTCGGCTGCATTGAGGTGCTGCTGAGTCCACGGGCGCTTGTCAGTTTCGTCGAATTCGGTTTTTGTCTGTTCAGCATAGCAAGATTCGTGTCGCTCGCTCTTCATTCGCTTCATTGGTGGATGGTCGGTCTCCTCCTCACTCCAGTGACCATTGTCTGGTGGATACGTGCTGTTGTCGTTGGCATCGACATCTACTCGACTAGCCGATGACTGCTTGCTCATATTTCTGCAGCAACAAATAACAAACAAAAATTATTCGAATGTGGAATCTTTAATCTTTACAGCGAGTCAGCTAAATTAAGTTTTTTTTATAGATTGCTAGAAGAAATCATACAACGAGGCATACCTCATTTCCTGTCCATCTGGTCCTTTCCTTCGGGACCGCCGCCTCTGGCCGCCACTGTTATGGAAAAATCCTTCAGGAAACCAAGTTATCCCCTGGGCCTTTTTGCGGTTTGTCTTGACAAGGATCCCGAAGACTATGAGAACCATGGCAACGGCAAAACCACCAATGACTAGGTAGATTACGGTGTTATAACTGCCAGCTTCTTTGTCCTGGTGGACGCCCCGGACATTGGAGATCGGGAAGTCTACCATCTCATGCTTGGCCGCCGAAGCGCTCCAAAATCGTGCCGCCTATAGATTGAAAGCAAAATATTCTTCAAAAACCATTCCAGTAAGCAAAAGAGGGCAGAAGGTAGGCAAAGAAAATGTACTTACGGCTTCGCCATTGGGAAAACATTCCATGTGAGTCTGCTTGTTGCACTTCCTGTTATCAATTTCGAGCATGACGACCAATCCGGAGGGACCGCTCGAGGTGATAAGAGGCTGGCCGTCCATGGTCTTGATTCGCACGTTGGTACGCAGTTTGTGACCAACCTCGCGGACAAAGTCCACCGACTTGTTCTTGAACGTCTCTTGATCGATGAGTAGAGTAAATTCGATGGCCCCTTCGGCCAAACTAGGAGGTTCCTCCACACAATCTAGACCATCCCAGTTGCACTCTTCGTTGTCGCAGTCTTCATCACAATGGCCATTGGAGTAGCGGCTCAAACAGTAGAAGTCATAAATCGGGCTGTAGAAAGAGAAACAAGACAGAGGAGGTTATTAAACAACGTCCACACTTATTTGAATGCTTGCATTTGTCAGCAGAGTTTGTTATATTTCACTTACTTGCAACGCTTGATCATGTTAATGCAGTCGAAGCCATCGTACAGGCAATCCAGAGTATTACACTCTGGGTTGCATTTCCCGTCACGGAACACCGTCCAGCACTTTGAGCTGATTTTACATTCCTTCCAAGGGTTCATGCCGAGAGAACAGTCGCCACCATCAAAATTGCAAGTCAGGGTGTTGCATTCCTCTTCGCAACGGCGATTACCAGATTTTGCAGCGCAACCGTGCTGTTCGCACTTAGCCTTTTCCCTATCATGCGAGTAGTGGGTGGTGGTGGATGGCGGGATTCTCGTGCCCAAGTTGTTGAGGAAGTCAGGTTTATCGCAGCGCTGCCCGCTCCATGATTGCGGACATTGACATTCAAATTTGCCTGCAAACCACAATTGCTCTGTTAAAGAACGCTGTTGCCAACAAATCACTTTTCAAAAAAAACAAGATCTTTCCAAAGGAACTTACCGATTTTGTTGATGCAAACTCCTCCGTTTTGACAAGGCGACGAATTGCATTCGTTCACGCTGTCAATCTCGCAGTTGAAACCCGACGTTCCGATAGGACACTTGCAAGCATAATCTTTTTCTTTCCCCAGGCAAGTGCCGCCGTTCTTGCAAGGATTGCTTCGACAATTCGTGGTAGCATATTCACAACTCTTGCCATCAAACCCCTGAAACGTGAAACAACAATGTTACTCAAAGAAATCTACTGATGTATCGTTAAACTATTGAACACTTCAAAAAACAATCTAGACACATTTCTTGCAGTGCTTCCAAAACTTTACTTACACTAGGGCAGGCGCAGGTGTATTGTCCATCCTCGCCGTTAGTACATACGCCTCCATTCCTGCAGGGGCCAGAGTCGCAGAAATTAACCTTGATCTGGCAGTGCTGCCCCATGTAACCAGGTTTGCAGTTGCAGCGATAATCGTTGACCTGTTGGATGCAGTCCTGTGTGCCCGGCTTGTGGCATGGGTTGGACAGGCACTCGTTGATGTCGCCCTCGCAACGTGACCCAACAAAGCCCGGTCTACACTGGCACTCGAACTTGCCCACCTTGTCTACGCAGGTTCCCCCATGATGGCAGGCACCCTCGAAGCAGTCATTTTTATTATATTCGCACAGGATTCCTTCTGTACCGTGCGGGCACGAGCAAACAAACTTGTTCACCAGATCATGGCAAACACCACCGTTGGTACATGGGTTGGGGTCGCAGTCGTTGATGTTAAATTCACAATTCAATCCTGGAAAGGAGTTAAGAGGTTAAATTAGGTTTGTTTTTTTGAAAAAAAAAATGTTTTAAAAAAATCGGTCGTTAAACAAGAATTGCCGAAAACACATAATTTTATGCAAAACAATCGGTCTCAAATCAGAAAGGAAATGAAACTCTACCAACCTTGAAATCCTGGTGGACAGTCGCATGTGTATCGGTTCACGAGATTGTTGCATGAAGCACCATTCTGACAGGGCGACGAGTCACACTCATTGATCTCGTTCTGGCAATAGCTTCCCTCGTAGCCTTCCAAGCATTTGCAGCTGTGGCTGTTGGTGGTGTTGTGGCACCGACCTCCGTGTAGGCACAACTTGTCCGGTGCAACGCCCTTCTGCTTGGCAGCGTCCACACAGGACACCATGCTGACATCGCAGTAGCGGCCCGTCCAACCCGAGGCACAAGTGCACCGATAGGTGTTGTTGCTCTGCTTGCAGGTGGCGCCGTTCATGCACAGGTTCATGTTGCACCAATCCACAAATGACTGCAAAAATCAGATCAGAGGTCAGAAACTCATATTCCCTATCTATAAAACCAATCAATGCCGTAAGGGCTGAAGGGTCACTTGCCTCGCATGTTTCGCCTTGGAAGCCGTAGTAACAGTGGCATGTGAAGTAGCCGATGTGATCCACACAAGTGCCACCATGCTTACAAGGGGAAGAGTCACACTCGTTGATGTGGTACTGGCAGTTGGAGCCGGTGTAACCTGGAGCGCACTGGCAAGTGAAATTATTGATGCCGTCGATACAGGTACCTCCATTGACGCAGGAACTGGAGAAAAACGAGAAAACATTATTGAGACTTTCGCAAAGTTTTCATCACCACTTACAAAAAAGAACTTTTTTCTGTTTTATAAAAGTGAAGTAAAAAAAAAGTAAGCATCCTACCTCAGTGTGCAGTCTTCGTCGTTGGTCTGGCAGTTTGTGCCGCTGAAGCCGTGGGAGCAATTGCAAGTGTAGCTGTTGACATAGTCCTTGCAGGTAGCACCGTTCTGACAGGGGTTCGGATCACACTCGTTCACGTCGTGCTCGCAGTGCTTGCCTCCGAATCCATCAATGCACAGGCAAGTGTACTCGCCAACTCCGTCCAGGCAAGTTCCCCCATTCTGACATGGAGCTAAAGAGAATAAAAACAAGCGCTTAGCAAATCTAAAAACTGGGAAAATCTTAAGCAAAAACGCATTCAGATAAGAACGGCACTTACAGGAAGCGCAATCATCCGTGTTGACAAGGCAGTCTCTGCCCTCGTAGCCCTTAGCGCAGGCGCACTGGTAGGAGCCATTGGTGTTGAGACAGGTTGCGCCGTTGCGGCACGGCGATGAGATGGTACACTCGTCAATGTCTTCGTCGCAGAAGCGGCCGGTGTAACCCAGGTCGCAATTACAGGCAAAGTCCATGAAGTTGGAACTGGGCGAGCACTTGGCGTTGTTACGGCATTTGTTGGGGATGCAGGGGTCCAACTCCTTGTCGCAGTACTGGCCGGTGTATGGCACCTCGCATACGCACTGGAAGCTGTTGACCAGATCGATGCAGGAGCCGGCATTGCGGCAGGGATTGCTAGAGCAGTCGTCGATGTTCGTCTCGCAGTTCTGGCCTGCATAACCAGATAGGCAAGTGCAGGAGTAGCCAGCCAGAGCGTCCTTGCAGGTGCCGCCATGCTGGCAGGGATTCGACTGGCACTCGTCGATGTCCAGCTCGCATCGGTAGCCACCATAGCCCTTGGGACATGTGCAAGTGAAGCGGCTGACGCCGTCCTCGCAGGTACCACCGTTGATGCAAGGGTTAGAGGCGCACTCGTTGACATCAGAGAGGCAGCGGGCATCGAAGTAACCGCGTGGACAGTCGCACTTGAAGCCGTTGACTAGGTCGGTGCATTTGCCTCCGTTTGCGCATGGGTTGGAGGCACACTCGTCCACGTTGGTCTCGCAATGTGTGCCAGAGAAGCCAGGGATGCACTGGCAAGTGTAGGAGTTGATGCCGTCCAGGCAGGTGGCGCCATTACGACATGGATTGCTGAAACATTCGTTCACGTTGTACTCGCAGTTGAGGCCCGAGGTGCCGGGCTTGCAGTGGCAGCGGTAGCCGTTGATGACGTCTTCGCATTTACCGCCAAACTCGCACGGGTTGCTCTCGCACTCGTTTATCTGCGTCTGGCAGAGCAGGCCGGTGAAGCCCGGGTGACAGCTGCAGCTGAACGAATTCATGCCGTCGATGCAGTCACCGTTGTGGCACGGAGTCGACTGGCAGTCATTGATGTTGGTCTCGCAGTTGGTTCCCTTGAAACCCGCTGGGCACTCGCATGTGTAGCCGGCAATGGCATCACGGCACGTGCCCCCATTGCGACATGGAAAGCTGTGGCAGTCGTCGATGTTCTTCTCACAGCGTTTGCCAGAAAAGCCATTGGGGCATACGCAGCGGTAGGAATTGATCAGGTCGGTACAAATGCCGCCATTGTGGCAAGGATTTGGTGAGCATTCGTCTAAGTCCACCTCACAGTGGATGCCAGTGTAACCTAGAACAATAAAACAGTTAATTAGTAAAGAAATATATATTTGGAGCAAGATCTTAAAACCAGTGTTCAGAGCTCAACTCACCTGGCATGCAAACACAGCGAAATGCACCACGCTCGTCCAGACACGTTCCGTCATTCTGGCACGGATTGGAGTCGCACTCGTTGATGTTGACCTCGCAGCGAGGTCCGGTGAATCCCTTGGTGCAGTTGCAGCGGAAGGAACCTGGTGTGTTGACACAGACTCCATCGTGCTCGCACGGGGAACCCTCCTCGCACTCGTTGATATCGTCCGTGCAGTCGATGCCCTTATAACCATTTGGGCAGGAACAGACATAGGTGCCGTCAATGGGGCTGGTGTCGCACACAGCGCTTGCATGGCAGGGATTACTGGCGCAGGCGTCGTCCAAGTGACAGAGCAGTCCGGTTTTGCCGGGCGGACATTGGCAGTAGAAGGAACCTACACGGTCGTGACAGGTGGCACCGTTGAAGCAGGCGGCACCAGCGCAGTCGTCGATATTCTCGCTGCAGTCCGGGCCAGCCCAACCATTGACGCAGATGCAATTGAAGCCGCCGATGGTGTTGGTGCAGGTGGCACCATTTTTGCAAACCGTGGGCCTGACGCCGCATTCGTCAATGTCTTTGGTGCAGTAGGTTCCGGTATAAGTTGGGGTACACTGACAAGTGTAACTGTTGACGCCGTCCACACAGGTGGCGCCATTCTGGCAGTGGTTGCCCGGGCAGTCGTCGATGTTCACTTCGCAGTTTGCACCGGAGAATCCTGTAATGGAGAGAAAAAGACAAATTGCAATGAGATACTGCCTGCGATGCTTTTGTGGAGAGACACTTTTTGTGGAAACACTTCATTGTGCAATAGCTTTATTCGACAGGAACAGAACATACCGTATTTTACGGACTATAAGACGCTACGGACTATAAGACATACCTTAATTTTTAAGCAATTTTCTTAAAAAACAAGTAGTATAAGACGCACCCTGAATTTTGTAGGCAATTTTTTGAAGAAAAAAGTGCGTCTTATAGTCTGTAAAATATGGTATCGCATGTGCTGTTAAGGTTGTGAAGTAGTATTACGAGAACCAGAAATCTATGAGATACGAGTCTATTTCTCCCCTCAAAATAATTCAAAAAACATTTTCAAATAAGTGAAATGTTTTCTTATTTAACGTTCAACAAACTCGGCAGTGAATACTAAAGTTAAGGTATGCATCAGGCGCAACCACGTTTCAACAAATTGGTTTGCAGAAATCATGTTTCGTGTTTGATCTGGTCTGTACACGGCATAAAAGAACAAAAGTATGTTTTTCAGACGTTTCCAGACGTACGTTAGCGTCTTTGTAGCCACTACTTGAGGATTTTTTACTTGTTGAAGGTAAAAAATCCTATTGAAAATGTTGAACTCTCATATAGGATTGTTCTGATTTTGGATTCGATTTTACTGGCATAAGAAAAAAAAATATCGAATCCCAGCCTGTTTGGGCCCCAAAAGAGACCAACCAGGTTTACTCGGATGACCCGAATTCCACCGTCGACTGCATTTAACGTCCTAGTTGGATACAAAGTTGGTCCTAATTGTGTTTATTGGACAAGTCTAGAGCTGCTCTGTTCTTAATGAAACCCCCGGAAGGTATTCGCAAATGAGCCCCTATCGGCATCAAAATGTAAAATGTTTCGTGACAAGCCGCAACAAAGGCACGATCGTGCGTGGATTTCCAATTTAATTAATCAATACCAAAGGCCGTGCTTTGAAGATAAAAATCGCAATGTCCACCCTTTAATGCACGCAAGATTACAAAACTAGTTTGGGAGATTTTTTTCGTGCTTTTCCTACTATAAGGTTAACTTGGACTTTTTGTCCTGCTCCCTACCTTACCTACGGTTGCCACCTGCCATTTCTTACAACCGCTTCTTTGTCCACTTAGGGCTGGCAATCTCCTACCAAAAACACTAGGAATTTTTTTGTTAATTTGTTTAATTAGCAACTGTTTTTTCATTGTTAGCATTCTTATAATTCTTGCCATTTTTGAAAATAACAATCTGGCATTGCAAGCCTAACCAAACTATCTTCGAGAAACTGCAATAGTTCCTAACAAGTTACATTTTGGGACCATTGTGGCAGCATGAGACTGAAAATTAACGGACATTTTTCAAACTTATTTATTAATTTTTAAAAAATCTACCATTTCAAAGCGAAAAACGACAATCAATTTCAATTGCTTATTTATCAAGCTATTTTAAACAATTTTTATTTTTAATTAATCTCTTTTTGTTTGGCTGTGAGTGTGTTTTAAAATTTCACCCATTGAAAGTGATAGGTTCTGATTCACCTTAATGTTTTAATGTTTTCCCAGCACCTTGACGCTGTCAACCGGACGACTGTGGAAAATTGAGGTTAATTCGCGCGGTGCCAATGACCAGGCTGGGCGACAGGGGGACCCAGAATAGTACTTTTAACCAAAAGTGGTGGGAGCCCCCCTATATTTAACCAGGGGGAGAGAAGAAGAAAAAATTGCTTACACGGCTAAAAAAAGGAGGCAAAGATATTTTAATTGGTCAGCAAGAAGGATTAAATAATACGCTGTCATGAGCCAAAAGCTGCGGGCTACTAAGGCAGTTGAGAGAGCATAGGAATAGGGGCCGAAAGCGCAGGATGTGAAAAACCAGCATCAAAATAGAGGAAGATGGAAAGGGGAGGAAGGGGACCAATTACCGTTCATTAAATAATGGCCGGAGTCCGTCAGAAGCGATTTGTGTTTGCTTGGGAACGCCTAACTTGGAAATGGCCACTGGGCTGGGAACGTGAGCTTACGAACTTGTAAAATGAAGGCATGCGAAGTTGAAAAGTTCGATTCAATACAACTTAATAACCCAGTCAGCGTAAAAACACCACATGGCGAGGGAACATTTAAAGGACCGCTGCAGAAATTGAAAACAACAAAAAACGACTGATATCGCCGTTTAAATTAAAGCTTTAGGGCAACCCAAAACAGAAAGCATCTCAACTTTGACCGGCATTGACGCCATCTAGTGACGAGACTGACAACTTGGAAAGATTTCCAAGAACCCCTCAAAGGCTAATTACTACAATATTTTTTTTTCCAAATAGTCTGAACTAAAAAATAGAAGAATTTTTTAAGGGTTTTCTAGATTAAGAGAACTTCCTAGGCGCGAGCAGAAAATTCAAAGCATAAACTAGTGATTCTCGCAAATTTCAAGCATAAACTAGAGTTTCTAACAAATTTTCAAATATAAACTATTGTTTCTAACAAATTTCAAGCATAAACTATTGTTTCTAACAAATTTCAAGCATAAACTAGTGTTTCTTATAAATTTCAAATATAAACTAGTGTTTCTCACGAATTTCAAGCATAACTGCCGACTTTCCCTAGTATCAAGGCTGCCGGACACCCTGCCTACGATTCATCAAAAAAAAAAAAACTTATTCAAATTCTGTCTTGTTTTCTTAAAATTTTCCAAAAGTAGCCAATCACACCAACAAAACATTGCGTAAAATTTTGATTACCGTACAGGAAAATTTGGATTTTTGGAAGAAAATCTAGGACTAGGAGTATTTTTTGTGAGGGGAAAATATGTGGTTCCACTGTAGATGTACATCAGCTCTCAGAAGAGGAAAAAAAGGTATTCAGGAATTCGCAGTTTTAAGCAGATTTGCCCAATGCACCAGCCATCGAAAACAAGAAGCCTGGAAAAATGGAAGCCGTTCATTTTATTCTGTTCTTCAAAAGAAAGAAAGCGAAATATTCTTTGTTCGACTCCATTTTCCCTCTTTTTTGTTAGCTGGGAGAAAACTGCGAATTCCTTCCTCTGCCTATGTGCATATACCTTTCGTGAAGTCAGTATCTTTCCTGTTCTTTTGACGAAGTCGCCCCCCTCCTCCTTGCCGAAATTTCAGTTTTTTTTATGTATTTTTTTTTTCACCACCGTGCATGCATTGCAACAGGCGGGTTCACCACGAAGGTCAACCTATAGAGAAGAACTCCCAAAACCGGTTCCCATGGCAAGTTCTTCGTATGATGAAGACACCTTTTCGGCAAGCGTGGCCAAAATGGCGTCCTCCCCAACCCTCTGGTGTTTCCACCAGGATGTTCAATGAACTCGAAGGGGCGAGGTATACAGTAGAACCCGCTTAAGACGTTTTTCCACGTCTAACAAGTCGAATCCCATGGTCCCAAGAGTACAATTAAGATGTAATTTATCCCGTTTAATAACTTCACCCGCTTAAGAAGTTCGAAAACTCCAGGTTCCTTGAAAAAAAAAATCGTAACAAGGGTTCTACTGTGCTTCAATGGCGGTGGCCACATTCCCCAAAGAAATGGTTTCTCTCCTGAAAACTAGACAACAATTTATTGTAGTGGAACTCACCTGTTGGACACTTGCACTTGTAGTTGAGCGAGTCAATGGACACACAGCTTCCACCGTTTTCGCATGGGTTTGGGTCGCAAGGGATGTACTTGCTTTCGCAGTTCTGTCCAGTGTAGCCCTGTTCGCAAGTGCACCTGAAACGAGCAAAACAACAACAAAATAATTAAATCAAGTTTCCCTGCAGTCACAGACAAATTATGCAAGTTCGCCCTGTGGCTAAGCATTGCTCAAGTTGTTTTTTTAAATGACAATAGTGGCACCGCAATGTGCAGTCGGTGAACGGCTATACAGACAAGAGGCCATTTTTTTACGAGCACATACCAATTTGGAATTCGACAAACAACAACGAAAATAGTCCAGAAATAATTTTCGTATGAATTTCATGTAGTTTTGTGGTTCTGAGATGCATTATTTTGGAATGCAAATTGCTTGCTCCAAGCATTTTATTCGGGTTCATCAAAAGTTTTGCGATCGCTGTTGGGTCTTAAAACATTCAAGTGGTATTTTTGTTTTGATCATTGCAAATTTTTGCAAAAACGTTTCAACATTCTCCAAATTACTAAATTTATGTCATCATGAGTTAAAAAGTTGAAAAACTCGCTAAGCTGGTGACTATTCAATGTGCATAATGGCACCAGCACTTGTTGTGTCTTCAGAACACAATAGTTAAAAAATCAAGAAATTACATAAGATTCCAGAATGGACAATCCACAATATCTGCGAACTGTCTTCAGTAGAGATGATGTGGCCAGTAACAAAGTTTTCAAGACAAACCAATGACAGAAAAAAAAAACATCAAGATGAAATTGTCCATACCTGTAAGAACCGATGGTGTTGGTGCAAGTACCACGTTTGCAGAGGTGCTGACTGCACTCGTCGATGTCGTCCGTGCACTTGGTGCCGGTGAAGCCCTTACGACAGTTGCACTTGTATCCGTCCTGGAGAGACCGGCAGGTGGCACCATTACGGCACGGTTGAGATGCGCAGTGATCAACCGCCTCGCAATGTTTACCTATGAAAGCAAGTCACGGATGGAAGAAAACATTAGCAAGAAGAACATCCAACAACAACAACCTTCCAGAGATTTCCTCGAGAAAGTTCATGTCCGGTCCTTACCTCTGAATCCGGTTCCACAGGCACAGGTGTAGTTTTCAAGTGTCACCAGAGTGCACGTGCCGCCGTTCTGGCATGGGTCGCTGTCGCAGCTATTGGGGATTGGAATCTCGCAGAGCGAGGCCGTGAAGCCGATGGGGCACTTGCAGAAAAACAGGGACCCGGTGGTGGTGTTGGTGAGCACGTTGCAGGTGCCTCCATTTTGGCACCTGGGCACCGGGCCGGTATGGCACGGGTTAGGATGCTGACAATACTCTCCGGAATGCAGTGAAGAGCAGCTGCAAAAGAAAAGAAAACAAGGGCATCTGTTAGTGGCGGTCGTTACCACGCAAGGACACGGCACACATTTAAATACGGCCTTCTGGAAAGGGCGTGAAACTGCGGAGGGGCTCAACGGGTGGAAAGTCCGGTAATTTTATCTGGTTAGGGTACCCAAAAGAGATGGGCAGGGCACTTCCGTACACTTATTCCCAACAACCACCTTCACCTTTCCTGAATCATCTCAAGAATGTGTCTGACAGATATAAATATTGCAAAACTGCTTCAAAAGCAAAAATCTATATAGGATGTCATACTCAATTCTGGAATCATGACGTGATTCCAGAATGCGTTTACATTACGTTTAGCGCCCTCTGGGGGTAGTTTTAGGACATTTCATGGGGGGACAGGCCTAAAACGTGTCATTGAGTTACACGTGTTTTTTTTTTCGCTCTTCAAAAGGGTTTTCAAGCGTTATGAAGTGGAATTGTTGTGTTCCATGTTGTAAAAACAACTTTAGGAACGTCAATTCCAAGATTTCATACCACAGGATCCTTAAAAACTCCAATATAAGAAAGAAATGTATTGTATGTATGTAAGTGAAACATGTGGTGACATTTAAATAAAACGCCGTTTTGTTTATATAAAATAGTTTGCACGTGGCCTACACGTTCTCAAAGTGGAATTTCAACTCTCAAATTTCAAAAACTAAACGTTAAATTTCCCAAATATCACAAAAATCCGTTTCTAAAAGAGCAAAATCAATGGAAATGCTGGACGAACCAGCAAATTTGGCCACTAGAGGCGCTCATGCATAGTACATGCGCCGTTTTGTAATGTAGACCTACTCTATTAACGTGCAGAACTGCAGTAAATGTGCAATTTTTTTTTCTGCTGGGATGTCCATGACATCACTAGTGTCACACCCTTCGAACCCCAAAGTCTCCACACAAAAAATCTCTTGTAGAGAATGATGCCATCCCAAGCAAGTTTTCTTCACGTCTTCACACTCCAGTGTTTCTGACAAGGCCTCGTTAAGGCAATTACTCACTAATTAGCCACATGGCCACTTTAGCAGTCAAGCCGAGAAGGCATTAGCATCTCGACGGGGTATCCCGATGGGCGGCAACTGCACCAAATAATACAATTTGGGAAGATGGCCACGCCAATTTGCATGCAAATAGTTGGACTCCGAGCAATCTACTCTTTGGTTAGGATGGGATGCAAATGAGCACTAGTTTGATTTTTTTTTTCTACGGCGCTTTAGCTATGAACATGCTGGGCAATAACTTTTGTGATTTTTTTTGCCCTTGTTTATGCCTGCGCTCTGCATCAGTCGAAGAGTGCAAAGGGGTCCATGACCTGTCTGAGAAAAAGAGACAACATCGTGTTGTGCCGTACACTCTTAAAAAAATAGGTTCTTCACAGGTTCAATGTAAATGGTAGCACCCTTGAAGAACCTCTAAATTAAATAGGTGCTTTAATTCTCCTTATTTTAAGAGGGGAAATGGGTAAGGTTCCTTTGGTCTTAAGAAGGGGTGAAAAGGTGCTATATGGTTAACCTTCTCTTGAGTAGGTTAGGGCCTTAGGGGTTATTCACTTCTATTTTTGTCTACTGAATCACCAAGTAGGCATGTCTTAAGAAGGGGTGAAAAGGCACTACATGGTTAACCTTCTGTTAGGGCCTTAGGGGTAATTAACTTCTATTCTTGTACACTGAGTTATTCTGTGTTCAATCCTTCAGCAAGCTCTTTCACATGCAGACTGACTTTTGCTGTGAGCTTTGTCCATTTTGTTTGAAAATCAAATTGGTTAAAATCAATACATATCCATCCTCTAATGGCCATAAGCTGGAAAAAGGAAGAATCACCATAAGGAATTTATTGGTAAGTTTATGTTATTAAGCTGTTTTCATTTAATAAAGTAAGTCCAATTAAGGCTGACTTTATTCACATAAAGAAAAAATCTTTACCATTTTCTCTATTTCAGATTCCCAGCAACCAATACCCTTGTGTGCAA
>JAQGAE010000310.1:0-41681 GCA_034696685.1 Julus scandinavius | reverse complement strand
CCCCCCCCCCCCCCCAGCCCCATGATCCTCTCTTCCCCTCCCCCCCATATATACGTCCTTGAATCCACGTGATGCTGTGGGTGACGTAACAACAAAATTCCAACTTGTAAGGACATAACATTTAAAGTTTGTAGTAATTGGTTCTCCTTGGAAATTCATGGCTAAACTTTTGATATGTTGCTCAGCATAAAATACGCTTAACTTTCTGATAAAAGTTTTAATGTTACATCAACTTTTAATATTTGCAACATTTGGAAATTTCTTAATACAATTAAATAAATTTATAACACTCCCCAAACTCTGATAGCAAATCTGCTTCACTCAGATTGAAAAGCGTTCAATATTTTATTTGAAATTAAAGAATTAATTCTATTTAGGTTATTTCTGTATATTTTTACAACTGACAGACCGATTTCCTTGTTATTTTTGAGAAAGACAATTTCCTTTAAATTTCATTTCAAAATTGTATGGAACACTATCTTGTTAACAGCATTTTGTCTTCCGTAACTTTAATAAATTTCAGAGGTTGGATGGCAGGCAAACGTATGATTTCAGGACAATAAAGATAGTCTTTGGCAATGAACTTGGTCTTTGTCAAGTTCAACTTGGAAATACCAGGCAAGTTTTAACAATTGTTGTGAAACATTGTTTCTTGAGCAATAATAAAAAATCATTTTGCATTACTTACAACTTGTAACTTAACGTTTAGAGTTTTGGTGCAAATATCCAGCGAAGTGGTGGTACCGAGGACGTCTCGTCCTAGCGAAGGAATCCTTCATCTCAACGTCGAACTGTCGCCGATGGCAGCACCAAATTTTGAAATTGGAAGGTATGGGATTTACACCTAAATTAACGAAATTTGTTTATTCTGGAATATTAAAATTGCCGCAAATATTCCGTTTACCCGAACATGGTACAGTATACACCTCTTTGATATGTTTTAGGTTAACTGAATTTGGCGTTGAAATCAACCGCCTTTTGGAACGCTGCATCATGGATTCGCGGGCACTCGATGTCGAATCGTTGTGCATTGTTGCTGGCGAAAAAGTATGGTCGATTCGCATTGATGCCAATGTTTTAAATCATGATGGCAACATCATGGATTGCCTCAGTATCGCCACAATAGCTGCCCTTGCCCATTTTCGGTTGGTATCCAGATTCTCGTCACTTTTCTGCACACTCCTTTAGTTTACCGCATGGAATAAAACTTCATGAAATTTACTATGTATTACAGGAGGCCAGACGTAACCATTTCCGGAGAGGATGTGACAATAGTTAGTATTATCTTAGTTCTTACAATAGCTGTAAAAGAGAATTTATACCCCCAGGTGACCAAATTTTAAAAAAAATTGAGTGATGTATACTGGTGAACTGTGTCATTTTTTGAATGGGGGTGAACATACTTTTAAATTAAGAGGGTCCTAAGGCATTGAGCTACCGTATTAAAAATGTAATTTAAAAAAAGCTAGTAAACTTGAAAATTATTCAAAATTGAAATTGGAAAAAAAAAAATTTAAACATTTTCAAATTGAACTTTTTTTTCTGTACAGTCTACAATTGTTTACTATTGTGGATGTTTATTTTTGAAACATTTTGAAAGTGAAAAATAACCAAATGTTTTTTTTCTACGAACAAAGCACACTTTGGAAGAAAGAAATCCTGTGCCGTTGAGTTTACACCATTGGCCAGTTTGCGTCACGTTTGCTTTCTTTGACCAGGGGTAAGGACAGAAATTTACAACAGCATAGAGCGAGACAACAATTACAATCGAAATTTTAAATTTCAGAAAATTTTTAATCGTGGATCCCACAGAAAGAGAGGAAAGAGTTATGGATGGGAAAACGGTGCTAGCCATGAACATCTACAGGGAAATTTGCACTCTACACGTCGGTGGAACTATGTCCCTGCACAAAGATCAGGTTAATTAATCTTCAAAGGAATCACTCATTCATATTTGTTAGAGATAGCACTAACGTCGATTTATTTTTTTTTAAAAAAAACATCACTCATTTTTCTAAAAATTAACGGATATCGGTGGCCATGAGCATTCGACCGACAATATACTGATTTTAAGATTCCCCAAATCCACAGATTCTCCGGTGTGCTCAAATCGCAGCGAGCCAAGTTGCCGACCTGGTGGAGATCATAAAGGAATCTTTGGCATTGGATGCGTTATTAAGGTAAAATTTGCTCGTATGCACTTCATAAATGTAACTGCAAATGCTTGCGGGGTTACTGATTACCGTAATTGCAGATCCCAGAAAGAATATTCCCGTGGTTTTGTGAATTTTGTTCAGAAGACACTGATTACCACAGCCAATCAGGGGATAGAAGAGGTAATTGTAGGAAAAGCAAGAGCAAATGCTAATAAAGTCATCGAAGAAGGAATGAAGAATGCCAAGAAATTCCTAACCAGCGACATGTATCCTTACGGAAAAACATTGTTTCGTTTAAGTAGAATGATGTCTGCGACACTTCTCATCTAAACAAAAGTTTGAAAGGTTCCGACCTGTTCCAATCCTATAACTTTTGTCTAATAGAGATTGTAGACATCTCACATTCCGACGAAACAGTTTAATATTTTCCCAATATCACGTTTTCCTTAATTAAATAAATTAGAACTGACGTCCCAGTTGTTGTTGAGGTAAGTGCTAGTTAGATACTTACATGAAATTGCGGAATATTTCAGTTGTGTGTCGATGGCAAACACTAGTGTCTTTATTAGGGTCTAGGGACGGCGCGCATCGGCGAAGGAGGTGCTACTGCTTGGTCAGACATTGATGACGATGACGACGACGATGATGACATCATGGTGATTGTTTCAAAATCCGATTTATCAGCTAACCCTACAAAAAAGCAGAAAGAGGATAAAAAACCCGACGTAGAAATGGGTAAGAAATTTTTGCCCATACTTCGAATTTTCAAGAAATAATTTTCCCAAAAATATGCAGCCAGGGTTTTGCCCAGAAATGAAATTATCAACTTGCCTGATTTTTCCAGATTTTAAAACGGGTACAATTTCATAATTAAAAAAATAAAATGTATGTTTTTACATAGGGATAATCCCCATTTCTATAGATGTAGGGTTGACCATCTGATGACTTATGTTGGCCAATTGATAGTTATATGAAAGCAATATAATATTTATGTTGAATTTCTATGCCATTTAAACTTTTTCCAGACATTTCAAGGTCTGTGTAAACCCTGGGTTTTGAGGCAAGCAATATTAATTCGCATAATACCAAAATTTTCCATTGAGGGAAAAATATGAAACTGGTAATTTTTTTGAGATTGCAGATGTTTTAGTTAGGCTATTAAAAATATAAAATACATCAGCATGTGAGACTTCTGAAAATTGTACATGCTTCACTTACCTTTAGATACATGAATATATCGATGCACTAATCAAAATTGTTTTTGTAGTTGAGCTGAGTGATGACAGTGAAGAAGAAAGCGTAGTTACCCTCCATGGCACCGACGTCAGCCAAGGACGTACTTGGTACGACAACAATTGGTGAACAGTTCATCTTCCGTTGTGATGAAACAAACGTTGTACATTGCTTTCAAACGACTTTTCCGCCAAGTTCTGTCATAATGACTATGTTATTTAAAAAACTGTTTGTTTATAAGTTACAAATAAAACACTTGTTATTCATCTGACCAATAAAAGTTGTATTAATATTGTAGGATAGACCCTCAATACCCATAGTAACCATGCTTAAAGTAATACAAGTCTTAGGGGCACAATTCAGTCAAAAAATTTTAGTTACTAGATTTATGTTACACAAACAGTTTCCCCAAGTAATTTATAACTAAATGATGTGTCCCAACACCAGTGGCAGACATAACGGGGAGAAGGGGGATGCATTTCCCCCTTGTACCCTCACTACTTGTCGCCCTAGGGTTTCCAGTCCATAGAAACTAATGCAGGGCGCCTTGAAACTGTAACTTTCTTTGCTTATAAGTCCTAAAATTCGACTTATCAATCATTTAATCCCTAACACCGACTTATGTGGGGCAACCCTAGCCTTTGATAACACATATAGCCAACAGTATTATAAATGAAATTTGTGTCGACTGATCGCAACAACTCTTTTGCTGACGAGAAATGCAGTTAAAATCCACCTTTGCATCTAGTTCAGTAATCAAATTTCGACGAATACAAGTAGATTACTTTAAAAATGATGCACTACCAAAGTTGAGTCTTCTAAGAAAAAGTATGCATACAAGCAATTATTTCCATGTTTTCTAAGCATGAACTAGCCCAAACTAACCAAAGATTTACATTTGGTAGGTTTTTAATTATAGCTATGTTGAGAAATAAGTAATGTGTTATAGATTTAAGAAATGGGCTGCAAAATAATACACTAGCATTTCCTTAGAAAGTGTTGAACATTACAGAATAAAAAATATTTGTAACAATATTAGGGGATGTTAAATGCCACTCATTTTTTTTAACTAGAATAACACAAAAACGGATTCTTTACTGAAACAAGTTTTTCCTTGTCATCATCCTTATCAAATAGTATTAGAGTTGGCAGTATCAGCTGGATTTTGGTTTGCAATAAAAATACCACTTTAATTTCCTTGAGTTAATTACTCACATTCTGATAAAAATAGCAAATAACGACAAACGGTTTAGTCAGTTAGGATCCGTGCTGAAATGAAATGAATTCGGCATATCATTCTTGTTGTAATTTTTTTGGGGTGGCAATTTTATTTTTTCTTAAGATGGAAAAAACCACAGATGCTACATATTAAAAGTTTGGCGCTAACGATGAAAAAACAGAAAAATAATGTAAACTTCACGAGAGAGAGATAGAGAACGAACGTAAACGCCTTTTTTAAGCTGTGCTAGATACTAATCCCGAGAAATATGACTTGTCTACACGTTATGGGAATGTGTTATAACCATTCTACAAAAAGCAATAGCTTTACAGCATGAGGAAATACATATGGGTCGCTTGATTTCGTCAGGACGAGTTAATTTAATTGGGGAGTGTTTGGGGGCCCACACACAATGCGGCAGTTATTTAATCAATGTTTATGGAATATTCACCGACCGCAAACTGATAAAAATGCGCCTGAGAGGACGGGAGACATCCAAGATGCAAAGATTTCATGCGAATTGGCTATGGTAACGTCCTTTTTATGTATAAAAACAACCAAAAAGTTGTTGCAACACTAATGGGCAGGTGGGTGAGAGGACGGGATGATTTTATTTTTTCTATCAAGCAAACCGTTAACTTAACGGGGCGCGCCTCAAAGCAATAGGGATAATATGATGACCACGAGGTGCGTGATCTGTGCCGACCAAATCGAGGAAAAAATTCCTCACGTTTACTTCTAACGAGCAGCATCAAGCTTAGGTTAGCGCAAGCTGCAATTAAAACCATTCTTTTCTGTCATCCAAATAAGATCTTCGATAGATCTGTCCCAGATTCTGACAGCAGGATACGTCAACAGATCGTTATGCACTTTACTTTCAAAATTGAATTTGAAAAAAAACTTGAAACTCGTTTAATTTCAAAAGTCATCGTTGTCGGCTTTTCATCCATTAAAATGGATTTTAATAGCAGTTTGCACAGTGTTTATTTCCAGAAAACCACTTGTGCACTTCAAAATGAATGTAGATAATGAGAAGAACAATGAGATAGTCAGGCACAGACCATGCATTTCTTCCTTCCTCGTGTGAGGATGAGAAACGAAAAAAGGGAGAAAGACAAAAAAAACAAAAGGATAACCGTTAAATAATTAAAATAATGAACATCCTGCAAAATGCAATGGCTGCTTAAATACAATGCTTACACTTCTGACCAACAACGCGGTTGGCGGTAGTGAGGAGGAATGGGTTCGAGGAGATCGCCCCCTCCCCCTCCCATGAATGACGATCTACAACACCAAACTGGGAAAGAAATTAAGCCGTGGAAAAATCGGTCCTACATCACGAGATTTTTTCGGTTATAGGAGGGAGGTTAGTTTCATTTTAGTTTTCCACCAATTCGATCTGCACCATGTTTTTTTTTTGTTTACCCCAGACAAATATATATATATTTTTTCGCAACGTTTCCTTTTTCCCTCATACAGGCAGATAAGAAACGAGAACGTGGAAGCCACATCAAATGAGAAAAACAACGAAAAAAAATAATAAATGTTCAAAAATCGCTATTTACAAAAAGGCGGCGATTTGGGGCCCGACCAAAATGACTGCAGCCACTTTACGAGAAATTTGGTGGTTCGTTTCGTCCAATTAATCGATAATGGGAGATAATCAAGGTGTGTATGCACGGCGACGAAACATAACCGCTCCCCACTACCTTTTAACACTAAGTACAGAATGCTGGTTTTTTAACGTTTATTATTCAGACCGCCGAAATGCTGCGTGAAGAGGAGGGGAGGCGAGTCGAGCGCACTTACTAGTCATCCCCAGATTCATCATCATCTTCATCTTCCTCTGGCTCTTCCTCCTCTCCGGACTCGTCGTCCTCATCATCGTCCTCCGATATTTTCTTGGGAATTAAAGCGGGAACGACCTTGGGTGGGGGAGATCCCTTAGCCTTCTTGCCCTTGTACAAGTTGATTTCCTGCAAAAATAAAACATTTATTTCTCAAAGTTCGGTTCGTCATGAATCTGGAGTTACAACCAGCAACAATCATTGCATGTTTGGCATGGGTATAAACCAAATGAAGAATATGCTGGATACACCTACCTCTTGGTATCGGGCCTTGTCCTTAGCAGCCATGGCCTCGTACCGGGATTTGACTTGTTCGCTTCCCTTGCTCCACCTCTTTCCCAACTCCTTAGCAACCTCGCCAACAGTATGTTCGGGATTTAAAGCCTTCACTTTGGATCGTTCATCATGGCAAAACCAAAAGAAAGCAGACCTATGCAAAAGAAAATTTTAACTAAGCAAAAAAGCTACAAGTTATTTCGGACATCACCGTAACTAAGGGGAATACTCACAGAGCTCTTTTGGGTGCATTTGGGTCCTTGACGCGCTTGCGCTTCTTTCCCTTGCCTCCCTTCTCGCCGTTCAATGGTGTGTAGTTGGCCATCTCAACTTCATACCTCTTCTTGTCTCGCTCGGCCATGTCTTGGAATCGGTTCTTCTCCTTATCATTCATCGTCTATAAATTTCGAGATCACACATTGGTTAATCTTGCTTTTTTCCCCTCCAAAGTCGAAAAATGCATTCGGGACAAATTAGATTGTTACCTTCCATCTTTCGGCGCACTTCTTGGAGAATTCGGCGAACACCACATTCTCATTGGGGTGTGTCTTCTTGTGCTCTTCGCGGCACGTCTGCACAAAGTAAGCATATGCCGACATGCGGCCCTTGGGCTTCGCATCGGCTCCTCCTTTTTTACCCATTTGCGATTGTTGAACGGTAGTCTTGTGAGGGAGTACACCAAATAGAGGTGTAGAAAGTGGATACAGTCCTGTCACAAAATGGGAAGAACCTAGAAGAAATAGACAAACTGGGGATGAATACAGGTGACAAGACAACTTCACACACGTGCTACAACAACTATTTGTATTATAGCAGGCACAAAGGAGTAACACATTTAAAACCAAAACGCAAGCTCAAATTCAAATGTGAAGATGAAAAAACAATCACATGCTTAACGAAAAATTAAGTGTCAGGGTAGCCATGCAGCCAACCAACCCAAGTTGCAAAACAAAACGTTGGCACCAATCCCCCGCAGTTTCTGTAAAGAGATGCAACCTGAACGGGGGGTTGGTCGTCCCAGCATCTTACTAAACTGCAAAACCATCAAACAATAATCGAGTGCACATTCAGTAAAATAAAACGGGGGAGAAAAACAAAGTCTAAAAAAGGTGCACTTATGGATCGGAGCCCATAAGCCGCTTCCAGACAGACCCTTCTTTTTCCTAGCAACACGCTGGGAATTGCTAACAAAAAATTAAAAGAAGCTAGCCAACGACACAAGGTACCTTCAACTAGGAGGCTGAACAGTCTCAGGCAGCTGGAATGCCATGGTATGCTCATAGCATCCCTATGACATTCCAGCCTTCTAAGGTTGTTATACCACTTATTTAAAGGCAACTAGCGTGACGGACGAAACATCCACCTGCTAACTTAAAAAAAACTTAATCGGGGGGGAAGAAAAATAACTAAAAAAAAATTAAAAAATAGATACAAGCGGCACTACTGGATTGGATTAAGGGGGGATTTGAATTGTACCATCAGATGTCCCGTAGTTCATGGGTGATGTCATAACCAGTACTCGCAAATAGGGTCGGAATCCACGCACACTCTTTCTTATCGCACTCTTTTTCGTTACACTTTTGTTGCTTTGAGGGAGCTGGCAAAGTGAGTTACAAGCGAGTTAGAAATGAGTTTTATCAAGCTGAGGCCGTCTGAAAGCGGCTAAAAAGTCAGCCTCACACACATTTGGGCCCTAGAAAATGTGAACGAAAGGGTTAGGGAACAACCACACGGTTGGGTGCAATCCAAATAAGTTCAATAAGAAAATAAGCAAATAGCCCGAGTCAAAGCGCAGCCAAAACTTAAGTAGAAAGGCTGCCCGCAAACAGACACAAACAAGAAATGTCAAGTTTTATCTAAAAACACTTGTGAATTTTTCGAGCCACCATTTTAGGTCAGATGATTTGGGGGGTAAATTTTGAAAAAAATACTTTGAGAACTTTTCCCTAAACCCCTATAAAAACAATCATTTCTTAACAACATGCTGTGCCATCAGTATAACATCATTCATCTTTACCTGCACTGGCAAATGTTATAGAAAATTTCTGAAATGGTGATGTTTTTTATTTTTATTTTAGTACAAGGCTATACAAAAACTAAACAAAAACAATAACGATGACTTCAAAGCTGTTGCATTTATATCTATACTGAAAGGCAATGATACCTACAACCTTCTCCTTTAAATTTTTTTTTTAAAAAATCGGCAGGTTAATTTTCGAGAATTCTTTCCTTCCATGGATTGGTTTTATTTGAAAACCAGCCAGTATGATAAAATCCCAAATTAAAAAAAAACAACAGTTCATCCATTGTTCAGATATTTTGATTTTTGACTAAGTCCCTAAATATATATTTTTTTTTTTTTCATTCAAAAATAAAATATTTTTTTAAACACTGATAATGAAATTTAAAAAAACAATAATTCACTTTTTTTTATAATTTAATAATAATTGTAGCTGCCATTTATTAATTTATCTAGCTGTATATAAACAAAATTTATATAAATTATAATTTTTTTGGCATTTATAATAAATCCGAGTAATTTAATAAATATATGTTCCAAAGATAAGAATCCGTTACTTTAAACCTGGATTTAAAACGTATAGACTGTAGCTGGCAAGCAATGGCCACCTCATCCTTTGCCAAGAAACGACAACAAGCCATTCTATCTCGAATTTATTTCAGAGTAAATTTCTTAAAAACCCGCCAACCCGTCTAATGCCATCGAAGCCACGAATACATTCTTACTTTTAATTTTTTTTTCAAAATTTTAATTAAGAGTAATAATTAAAAATGCGAGCCCCAGCATCGGAGCCCTATAGGCGAATTGAAAAACAACACGAAATTCGTGGATGAAGAAGACGCAAAAGCGAGCAAAAGGCAAGCTTCGGACGCCATTACTGCTTGAAAAACGCTTTAATTTTCGAGGATATGTAGCCCTCGTCTTTGTGAAAACGTCCTAAAACCGATTAAATTGGGTGCAAATGCGAAGAGGGCCCACGTGTTTCCCGCATCACAGTATCGCGTATAGCTAACTTGGCCATAGGAATAACACGGGATTTCATATTGGTGAAGAGAAAAACGACGAACGAAATCTTGTGAAAAACGAGCAAAATCCTTGGTGTGACCTTCCCGCCATTACAGTCGAGTCGAAGCTAACCGAAAATCCGCTTAAAACTACTATAAATCCTAGTTTTCATTCAACTTTGTGTATATTCAGCTCGGCCAACGTTATAATGTTATTTAGCCATAGACCCGTTGACCGTAGTAAAGCATAGGAAATACGAATAGAAGCCCCTTGCCTGTAGTACAGCCATTTGGCCAAAAACAACAACGTCAAAAATTTCGTGAAGAAGACGCCAAATTGGGCACGCCGTGAATTAAACTGCCTTTTATTTGCGAGGCTCGAGGCTCGCCAGCCAGGGGAAATCGTAAAATCGGTGTGAAAAAACATTTTTCAAACAATTCGCCTTTGCCCATAGCAAATACGGGTTAGCAATGCTATTCGTATAGGGCTTAGGTTTTCGAATACAATAAACGGCTATGGCAGAAATTGCATTGAAACATGGCAATGGCTGCCAATGCACGCCATAATAACACATAGGAACCCGTTGGCCGAGCGAACAAAAAACGATAGAAACGACGGAAAATATCGCCCGAGACGTCAAAATACGCGTAATTTTCTCTTTGCGACGATGGTGTAGCGATTAACAAAAATCAACGTTGAAAAAAGAGGCATATTGGCTTTTCAAAGTTTGTCATTTGGAACACACTGGAAGCCATTGTGTGTGCAAAGCCTATGGCCGAATGGCCCGAAACGAGTCAAGTTTTCAAAGTGCGTACGAGCGTTCTGACAGACAGAAAAGCGCGAAATAAAGCAAAACCCATCCCGTATTATTAAATCTAATCGCTTTTAAAAGCTTTCTACCCTTAAAAAATAAAGAAATTCACGTACCTTGTCTACTTGCTCTCGAGGAACCTGAATACAGCAAAATAGAACACTGGAGGATTGTGCTAGTCAGCGTTCACCGATTTCATTTGGCTATGTAAGCCAGGAAAAAAAAGATTAATTAAATTATCGACTGAGAATAAAAGATTTGCTATGCATTCGTATCGTATTTTAACGAAAATTACCTCTTTTCAGATAACACGGAGACCTAGGATTCAATGGAACAACGCAATGGAAACACTGTGCTAGAGTAGAATGGCTCGCTGGAAACGACAAGCTGGCTGGATGGAAGCGCTCTCATTGGTGCATTTCGGATTGCCCGCAAAGAGAGACCAATCGGAAGGAAGAGATGCCGAGCCAACAATAACCAATCAGAGGACGGCATTTCGGTCATGTGATCCTTTGTTAGATCAGTATTCGAATTATAATTTAGCATTTTTACGGTTTTTAAAAAATAAGTGATAGGATTTGATTTTTTTTAGCAGAAAAATGATTTATTTTGTATTATTAATATTTCTGTTACGTTTAACAGCCTACAAATTTAAAAGGCAAATCAATTTCTGATTTTACATGATTTTTGATTAACATGGTCCAGAACAATTAAATTCTGGTTTTAATTTATTTTGAAAGATTACAAATTATTGCATTACTCACCTTTTTCCATATAGGGACCCAAATATCTTGATATCTTTATCAGGGTTGTCTAAAACGTGGCCCCAAAAGTGTTTTTAGCGACATTCAAAGAAAAAAGACATAACATTTTAAGTTAGATAATTGTTAGCATATTTAATTATTTCCATAAAATTGTACTCTTCTTGTACACGTTGGCATTTATTAACAAGTATTGTAACATTATACTTTAATTCGAGCGTGGTTCTGTGTCAAAGTACATTTGCGGCCCAAGGGTAGGTGTCGAAATACTTTTACGGCCCTTAAGTTGGACCACCATGACCTATATACATAAACCCTCAGGCCATGATTTAGGATAAGGTAAGTCAAGTTTAAACGATGACACAAAAGTAATCTCCTCCATTTCTATTTTTAAGAAGCATCATTCAGCTAATATTTTTGGAGGAATGGTGACTATAAAATAACCGAAAATTTTGAAAACGTCCAAATTACCCACATAAGTCAGAATGGTTTGCAAAATAAATACTAAGGTGTAAAGAATTTAAAGACTGGTTACGTTTATGCAGTTAAGAAGTCAATTCCATTGTAACATCGATTTTACACATTATTTATTTAGAATTAATTCTGTTTGATTTTTTTTAGTTATTTCAAATGTAATTAAACAAAATTTCACGTGTTCTCTTTAAATTTTGTTGATTAACTGTAGACATGGTTATTGTTTATATAGAATCTAAATAGAAAGTGGTGGTGTCCTACATTGGTATACTGTTTTATTCCTTAATCTGTGATTATTTAAGTCTAAATTGTTAAATTGTTATGAAACCAAATCCTTTGGGTTTCCACATTCATTATACCTTTTTCATGATTTTGAAACTGCATTCTTCCGAAAGGATCTATTATGTAAACCAATATTGCGATGTGCAATAATGCTCATTAACACTAAAATGCAATATCAATATATGTTCTGAACGAATATGGACTTGCATTCAAAACTTTGGAATACTTATTTAGTGTACACAAGTAAAAAGGTTCTTACTGCTTAAATCTGGACCAGAATTTCTTATGTGTCCACAATATCCAAGTTAATATTCTGAAAAAATATTTTTTATATATATAAAAAAATGTCAACATGCCATAACTTTATTATAATGAAAAACAAATCAATATTTTAGAAAATATTGATAGATGCATCTGAATACTATAGAGCAGGGTGAACTAAGTTTTCATGTCAATAGGGCCGTAAGAGTACTTTTGACGAAGAGCCTGCAGGCTCAGGATTCAAATTATTACGTCACTTATATATTATCTAATTGCTAACATTACATGATAATCTTTTTTTCATTAACGTGTGCAGGAATGAAATTTTAGGTAAATATAATATGTTAACAATAATCAAACTTAGATTTTAAGGCTTTAAGATATATTTTTTCTTGAAAGTTGCCAAGGACCATAGTACACTTGATGAAGAACTGGGAACGTTTTCAGGTGTCCTACGACGAGATTTTTAAATCATAAACATGAAATAGTCAGGACCGAAATAGGTTTTCATCAAAAGTTAAAATTTAAACGAAAATATACAAAATTTTGTTCTAAAAAGAGTGACCTGCGATATTTTTTTGTATTAGGTTTCCACAGAAAAAAATATTTAAGGTGGTTCACAACCCTATCAATTTCAATGGGTGAGATTTTAAAACCTGCTCACAGCCAAACAAAAAGAGATTAAATAAAAATAAAAATTGTTTAAAATAGCTTGATAAATCAGCAAGCGTATTACTTTTTTGTTTTTCACTTTGAAATGGTATTTTTTTAAAATTAATAAACAAGTTTGAAAAATGTCCGTATGACGGACTTATTTTTGGTTTAAACAATGTTTACACCAATGACAGATTCTCCTCCTATGCAGAAATATAATGTACAATAAGCTAGTTGAAAACAAGCCTTTCAACTATTGATTTGAAAAATGAACTGCAAAAAGTAGACAAAATAACGTGAACACTAGTTAAAATTGTACATGTTTTTTTTTTTATAATATGGTGTTGTAGCACCTTTTGCCTATTAATAATCCGTCAAAAGTCAATAATACAGTTACACGAGTTCTTGCATTGCTGCTCAAAGAAATTGTTTTAGATGGGCTTCTTACTACTTTTTTCCTTGCTATATCAAAATTTAAAATCACAACTATCGTATTTCGTCAATAATAAGACACACATTAATTTCAGCATATTAACAATAGGGAAACACACGAAATGTAGACAATGTACAAATGAGAAAGAAATTTACAAGTACCTGTAGAATATTTTCAGGTAAAATAATTGGAAAAAGATATGACAAGATTTTACACACGTTTCTACATGGAAAAACAGCGTCTTACAATTGACAAAATACGGCAATTAAAATACATTTTTATTAAGAATGTAGCAAAAATGTGTCGGATAATTTTAAGCAAAAAAACATGGTTTTTAGGTGGAAAAAAACGAAAAACAGATGTAACATTTACGTAAAATGATGTTAATGGGGGTAATAGCCCATTTATAAAAATAAAGGGCTGGCTGAATGTCATCTCTCGATTTATGTGATATTTAGTGACTTGTGTCATTGAAGCTATTTCCCTAAAAATTCCACGTCTGGGGGACCCTGATCCAGTTTTATTGTTAACGATATAGTGTGAAGTGTCTCCTGCTAACAGTTCTTCAAATATTGAATCTGGGATTTTGCAAAAACTAATTTCTAATGACTGTCCACACATGAAAAGAACGGACGAGTTAAGTCAGTTAAAACCCACGCTGAAATGAATCTCTGACATCATTCTTGATGTAGTTTTTTTGGGGTGGCAATTTTATTTTTTCTTAAGATCGAAAACCACAAATGCTACATATTAAAAGTTTGTCGCTAACGATGAAAAAACAAAAGAAAAATAATGTAAAACTTCACGAGAGAGATAAAAGAGAAATAACGTAAACGCCATGTTCAGCTGTGCTAGATACTAATCCCGAAAAGTATGACTTGTCTACACGTTATGGGAATGTGTTATAACCATTCTACAAAAAGCAACAGCTTTACAGCAGGGGAAATACAGATACCGCTTGGTTGTTTGGACGAATTAATTTAATCGGGACATTTTTGGGACCCACGCGCAATGCAGAACTTAATTCACCGTTTTATGGAAATACCATTGACTGCTAACCGACAAACTGTGCGTAAGGGGTTACGGGAGACAATCAAGATGCAGAAATTTCATGCGAATATGCTAAGAAAAGTATTTTTCATGTACAAAAACCAAAAAGCTGTCGCAGCACTAACGAGTGGATATGCGAGAGGATTGGACAATGATTTCCTATCGAACAAACCGTTAACTTAACGGTTCGTGCCTTGAAGAAACTAAAGGGATAACATGATGGTCACGAAGTGTGGTCTGTGCGGTACAATCGAAGAAGCACAAGCCTTTAGATTTTTACTTTCAAAATCGATTTGAATTCAAAATTTCAAAATCAAATGCAGTTTGCACCAAACTTATTCCAGCTAGCCACAAGTACTTTGAGATGATTCTGGTTTTTAAAAAACACTGAAATTCGTATTTTATACGAAAATTCCTAGAAATATAGTGGTTTCGGATAAAACTTAGATGCTGACTTAGTGAGCATTTGCCTCCTGGAGAGCACAACACAGATCGTGCATCCATCGCTTCAATTCCTCACACGAGGATGACAAATGAAACAAGAAAGGGACAAGAAAGAGAGAGAAAAAGACAAGTCGTGAAATAATTAAAATAATGAACATCCTGAAAATGCAATGGCTGCTTAAATACAATGATTACACTTGAGACCAACGACGCAGTTGGAAATAGTGATGAGAGTGGAAGGGATTGAAATATCGCCCCCCAAAAAACGTGAAAGGGTTAGGGTCGATTGGAATACGGGCGTTGCGTACACTGCCAATTCCTAAAAAAAAAACCTAAAACGGGGTGACCCCCATGAACGACGACCTACGACACCGAACACTTGGGATAGAAATGAAGCTGTGAAAAAATCGGTCCTACACCACAAGATTTTTCGGTGATACGGGGAGGTTAGTTTAGTTTTATTTCCATTGGTTCAGTCTGCATATTGTTTTCATATTTATCATCAATTAGATAGACTAGGATAGAGCGCTCAACGCCCCATCTCTGCCCTGTTAACAAATGAGGCGAATTGAACCTGCAGCAGCCATGTTGGATCATGGCAAAACATACAGATGCATACAATAAACATTTGGTATGTTGAAATAACTTCCAAATTAAATTCTTCACATGTAACTCATCGTTTAATTTTATTTGGTATGTTGAAATAACTTTCAAATTAAATTCCAAATTGAATTAAAAACCAAGTTCATCAGCATCTGCACGATGTGATCATTTGTAACCATTTAGTTATTTAATACTGCTCAGGACTGATTGAATGACAATAGTCAAGAAGAAGCAGAGGACAGCAACACAAATTAAAATACAAGTAATTAACACATAATTGTATGCCATCAATGATCTTTTGGCATACAGCGTGGGAGACTCGGGTTTTTAGCTCAGTAATTATTTTGTGGAGGTTGGTGATGGTCCTCTTTTGCCTACGACACTTTTCACGGACAATTTTAAGTTGTGCTGCTGTCCTCTTGAGTCTGTCTTTCAATAGTTCCTTAGCAGTAGTTAAGGAACTAAATGCATACGAGTGATCACTTTCTGCAGATGCGGATGAAGACGGTCTGCGATCTGTCTCAATAGATGTACTATGCATAGGTGACGCACACTCGGTGTTTACAGCCTCCCTGAGCAATACTCTTCGCTTCTTCGTCCTGCTTTGCAGGTGCTCTGGAAAGTTGAATATACTTGGTACAGCAGTGGGAAGCAAAGTACGCCTATTTGTGCCATTTGAAAAGCATTCTGAAGTAAAGTGTGCAGAGCATAGTGTGGTACATCGTGTAGGTCGAAAGTTGTCACGTCGAACTGCATGTAGCCACTGCTCATGCAATGCTGGACGCTTTGAACGATCAGGGAATCTGCATAAAACATTTACTTATACTGGGCAACACCTATCAATCGATTAGTAATAATTGTCATAGTCATTTATTGCGAAGCATTTACTGTCTGTCCACTATTACCTGTGAAATGAAACTTCATCTTGCCCACTTCTATTTGTGCAGTTGTATGCACAACAAGAACTTGGCATTTTCTTGCATAAAAAATATGTACCAAAGGTTAAGGACATATCCAACATTCACTCGAAATACACATAAAATAACAAGAGAAAATCTTCGTTTGTACAATGCGTGTATGTATTGCCATTATCCAACATGGTCGCCGCAGGTTCAATTTGCCTCACGGGAGGGGAGTGTCGAGCGCTCTATCCTAGTCTATCTAATTGTTTATCCCCCAAGCAATTATATATATTTCGCAATGTTTCTTTTTTTTTCCAGCAGGCAGATGAGAAGCGAGAACGTGGTAGCCACATCAAATGAGAAAAAAAACGAAAACAAATGTTCAAAAATCGCTATGTACAAAAAGGCGGCGATTTGGTGCCCGACCAAAACGGCTGGGGCCACTTTCCGAAAAATGTGGTGCTTCATATTTCATCCAATTAATCGATAATGGGTGATAATCAAGGTGTTTGTGTGTATGTATGGCGACGAAACATAACCGCTTCCCACTACCTTTTAACACTTAAGTACAGAATGCTGGTTTTTTAACGTTTATTTTTCAGACTGCCGAAATGCTGCGTGAAGAGGAGAGGAGTCGAGCGCACTTACTAGTCATCCCCAGATTCGTCGTCGTCATCCTCTTCCGCCTCTTCCTCCTCTCCGGACTCGTCATCATCGTCGTCCGATATTTTTTTGGGAATTAAAGCGGGAACCACCTTGGGTGGGGGAGATCCTTTAGCTTTTTTGCCTTTGTACACTTTGATTTCCTGAAAATACCAAAACAAAAGCTTTTCTTGAAACTCGATTCGTTACTTGGAAAAGGCATCTTTATTTAGGAATTTGTAATCGGTGAGGTTGAACTTGAGATGAAGACACCGCATTGTCAGTGTTGAGCAGACTCCAAAAAAGTGCCCAATTAGTTATCAACTTATCTGTAAATCTTAGTTTTTTGCTTAAAAGTAACAGCACTTACCGCTTCATATCGGGCCTTGTCTTTAGCAGCCATGGCCTCATACCGTGATTTTGTCTGTTCGGTGACTTCGTTCCACCGTTTTCCTAACTCCTTTGCCACCTCTCCAACCGTGTGTTCCGGATTTAAAGCCTTGACTTTAGATCGCTCATCTTGGCAAAACCAGAAGAAAGCAGACCTACGTGAAAGAAAATGTCCACGTTCAATAAAGCTGTTTTACAAATACTGCGAATGTCGAAGATTCAGGCATACGTACAGAGCTCTTTTGGGTGCATTTGGGTCCTTGACGCGCTTGCGCTTTTTTCCCTTGCCCTTTTCTCCCTTCAACGGCGTGTAGTTGGCCATCTCGACTTCGTACCTCTTCTTGTCTCTTTCGGCCATGTCTTGAAACCGCTTCTTCTCTTTGTCATTCATCGTCTGCGGAATTCGAGAGCAAGCTCTTAAATTTAAGGCTTTTTTGAAAAGCTAATCGCGGAAGTATCCCAAAGGTTCTTATTCATCTTAGGTGCATTCCTGAACGGCGAAAAATGAACGTAAGCGACCACAAATTTCCTACGCAGCCACCAAAGCTACTGTCAAGCAGATCATATTAAATTGAAGCCAACGGAATACTAGCTTTTTATATTTGAAAGGTTGCTAGTTTTTTTTTTTTTTGTATTTTTGCTAGACAAGACTAACCAACATTACGGATGAACAGAAATCTTAATTTACTTTATTAACAAAGTTCCATGATCAGCAATCAAGAAAAGATGCAACATCAAGGCCGATAATGTCAGCACCTGTGTATCGGGCTTAATGTTATAAAGTTATATCACAACGATGTCAAGTTTGTACCTTTAAAAATCGGCAACGACCAAGACCAAGTTTTCTAATTTGTCATTTAACTTCAATTTCCTTTACTCCGACCTGCATATGGTCTTTGCGGTTTTAAAATAATTCAAAAAGTTTCGCAGATTTTTCTATTTGCCACGTACTTTATGGTTTTCAGCGTTAATAAATCAACTCTTTCGATCTGACAATCCTTCATGTAATGCATTCGTGAAAAGCCATTTTTACCTTCCACCTCTCGGCGCACTTCTT
The DNA here is from genome assembly GCA_034696685.1 of Julus scandinavius. Classification (NCBI taxonomy): domain Eukaryota; kingdom Metazoa; phylum Arthropoda; class Diplopoda; order Julida; family Julidae; genus Julus; species Julus scandinavius. The sequence goes on along the minus strand of JAQGAE010000310.1, from coordinate 23,161 downwards.
GGAGAATTCGGCGAACACCACGTTCTCGTTGGGGTGCTTCTTCTTGTGTTCCTCGCGGCACGTCTGCACAAAGTAGGCGTAGGCCGACATGCGGCCCCTGGGCTTAGCATCGGCTCCTCCTTTTTTACCCATTTGCGATTGCTGAACGGTAGTCTTGTGCGGGAGTACACCAAACAGTGGTGTCGAAAGAGGATAGAGCCCTGTCGCAAAATGGGAAGAACCTGGAAGAAAAAAACAAAACTTGATTACTACAGGCAAGACAGCCACAAAGCCGAACACCTTGTAACATGTGCTACAACAGCTAGGTGTATGAGCGCAGGCACACAGCATTAACACATTAAAAAAATCAAAGCTCAAACTCAAATCCTAATGTGAAGAGGAGAAAAAACCGAATGCATGCTTAACGAAAAATGAACAGACTTCTTGAGGGAGGGAGGCATGCAAGCCAACCAACCTAATTTGCAAAACAGAAGCAAACTGATTGCCACTGCTTCTTGTGTAAGGACCAATAAACTGCAAAGCCATTGGAACAACAACAACAAACGAGTGCACATTCAGTAACGAACGAAAAAACGAAAAACAGCTATGTAAATTTGGTGCACTTGTGGATCAGAGCCCATAAGCCGCTTCCAGACAGACCCCTCTTTTTTTTCCTAGCAACACGCTGGGCACTGCTAACCGAAAATCAAAAAAGCTAACCAACGACAGTGTGACGGACGAAACAGCCACCTGCTAACTTAAAAACTTAATCGGAGGGGGGAGGGGAGGAAAGTAAATAATAATAAAAAATGAAGAAAAAAAAGATACAAGCGGCAGTATTGGATTAGATTAAGGGGGAATTTGAATTGTACCATCAGATGTCCCGTAGTTCATGGGTGATGTCATAACCAGCACTGGCAAATAGGGTCGGAATCCACGCACACTTTCTTATCGCACTCTGTTTCGTTACACTTTTCGTTGCTTTGAGGGAGCTGGCAAAGTGAGTTACAAGCAAGTTAGAAATGCGAGTTTTCTCAAGCTGAGGCCGTCTGAAAGCGGCTACAAAGTCAGCCTCACACACATTTGGGCCCTAGAAAATGGGAACGAAAGGGTTAGGGAACAACCACACGGTTGGGTGCAATCCAAACAAGATGAATAAGAAAAAAGAAACAAATAGCGCAGCATAGACTTTAAGGCTCGCAGTGACATGTTCTACATAAAATTAACATTTGCTTGGTCTTTAAGACCCAAAAGCAATTGATGGTTGGTGTACAGGCTGGCAAGAACCAACTCTTGATGCACACAAAAAAAAATCTAATTTCCATGGCACCCCACCTTTCAGTATAGTTTGTTGGTTGGTGTTTAAGGGGGATTACAACCATATCCATTTCAATGGGTGAAATTTGCAAGCACACTCACAGCCAAACAAAAAGAGATTAAATAAAAATAAAAATTGTTTAAAATAGTTTGATAAATCAGCAAGGGCATTCGATTGTCGTTTCTTGCACTCACAACTTGCCTATCTCATGCTGCCACCTGCTGGCAGCGTGTGCAAATTAACGAACATTTTTCAAACTTGTTTATTAATTTTTTAAAAATCTACCATTTCAAAGTGAAAAACGACAATCGAATGCCCTTGCTGATTTATCAAGCTATTTTAAACAATTTTTATTTTTATTTAGTCACTTTTTGTTTGGCTGTGAGTGTGTTTACAAATTTCACCCATTGAAAAGGATAGGGTTGTAATCCCCCTGAAGGGCCCAAAGGCATCCAAGGCCAGCTAGGGCCCCAAACATTGGTTTGGGCAACCCCCAAGTAACCAACTGGGTTGTGCCCAAGTTGATCAGTTATCTCAAAATTTCAATTGTGACTTGTTTTTCTGAAACATGTCCAAGTAGGTTTTTTTTTTCTTCCATCGGTCAGATACTCCTAACATCCCAACAATCCCGTAGCTTATTTTTCTGCTCACGTACGGTTCAACCTTGGCCAAATGTTCGTTGTTCCTCTGTGTCCAACTTTCCCCAGCATTTATTTCATTGTTCGGCCTGTTTCCCCCCTCCTAGTAGCCGTTCAAACCCTCCACCCATGCATAGGCGCCTATCGTGGCAGCACACAGATGGCGCCACCGTCCCCCCAACAGCGTTCCTCGCTAATCTATAATCCCGGCACACATGTCTATGCCGTTGCCACCCGTATCTCCTATCGCCTGAACAATGTACGAGGCGAGGACTAAATAATGCATTGCAAGTCGTATCTAGTTCGCCCTTATTACGAAGAAGAATAAACCCTCACAGCCTCGACTTGCACAGTAGAGGGCAGAATCAGTCAATGGCCTCCCAAGCATTAGCAACAGCGATGCTACAACAAATTACACTTTTGCTATTTTTTTAAAAAAGAAACTGCTTTGGATTATAAACGCTAAACACCGACATTTATCAGCTTTATTTTGATTGTTAAAATCCATTTTTTTTTTAAATTCAAACCCCTACAACACTGCAAAGAACTCGAATATAAGCATAATGATAATAATTTCATGATGAAAAACTTAGCCACTTTCTCGTTTTATTATCAAGCTTTATTTGTAAACACTACCACAAAATGCAGATCTTGATGATTATTGATAAAAATGGTCAAATGAAGAGCAGCAGTCATCGAATGGTAATAACATGTGTCCAACTCAAAATTATGTTTTATACATTTTGTTTAAACTAAATAATAACAAAAAAGACAAGCCAGGATATCAGATTTGTAATTTTTCAAGAAACCTCAAACAGATTTTCGCACAATCCCTACATTTGAATTTGTATAACTCAATAAATATAAGTGTAACCAAACTCTGTTTTATAAAAGCTTTACTTTAAAATCTTTTTTTATTATCGCAGGATGGTCAAAATTTAATGTCAGGATAGTCAGTTTACACCAACTTCAAAACTGTCACAAGGCTAATTTTTCAAATAAATCCTTCCTTTGTACTTACTTCCACCACTGACCTACAGTAAACTACTTCACTAACAGGTGCTACAGTAATATCGTGTTTGCTAAACCTCGAAAAACTGCATACATGTCCCATGGCATGTTTAACTAGATACATCTGGCAGCAACTTGTGGTTGGTTGGTGCTTAAGCACCCAAGGTCACAGAACCCAGACATTGATTTTCAGCAACTTCTATCATCATAATTCCCATTGAAATTTTCCTTAAATTACAAACTAGTTTTTTTTATAATTTAGCTATGATGTTGCCAGTAGGTAAATCATGTAATTTCAACACATTGATAATGAACGATTTCTGACAAATGGAAGAGCAGCAGCAGCAGCATTTTCATGTTCAGCCACCCAAACTTTTGGCATTTAAAGTGGGCAAAAACTGCTTTTCCCCTTCGTTCAATGCTCGCTACATTGAACGTTGCATGCACGGGGTTGCTTACAGTGCCCACAGACTGAATCTAGGCCTGTGTCAAATGGAAAGCGCATTTGGTTGGCTAGGGACAACTTTCTCATGCTGCAAACAAGCTCAATGGGCGGGTTTGCTGGCAGAGCTAGTAAAAGCAAGTAGGCAATGCTAGAGAGGGAGGACAAGAAAAGGGGGAGAATGGCACTACATTATACACAGCCTAGCCATTTGCGAGCATCGAGAAGCAGTAAAGCAAGCCAGCCATCCGTAGTGCATCCGCACCCCTCTTTCCTATCGAGTACAATGCACGATTCACAGAGGCCAACGCATAGGAGAGATGATGTCAGTGGATCGCTTGAAATACGCACTAAAACGAGATAGCAACCAAGCGAGGGGAAAAAAAAGGGGGAAGAGGAGATTGACGAGTTGTGCCAAACTTTAGATAGATTAGCTTTAACTTTGATTAACACAGATTCAGCACAGTGTACAGTATTAAAAAGTTATTTTTGTATGAATCTTAAATTGTCAAACCTGTAAACTTGGGTTACCAGTAAACTTACTGGAATTTAAGCATATTTCAAGACCCATATCCCTTTATTTTCAGGGTTGCCAGTTTTTTTTTACAGATTGGTCTTATTGACTTTTCCTGACTTTGCACGACCATTATGGCAATTTTTTCGGACTTTTCCTGACTTCTAAAAATATTTTTACTGACCATATTTCAAAAACTTGATAAAATTTTAATTATTTTTAAAAATGTACAAAGGCTAGCACAATTTTCGTTTCAAATACACAATTCAATTGTTACACAAGAGAAATTGTAACTCTACAATTACACTCCCCAACAGCTACATTAGATTCAAGATTTAAAAAAATAAATAGTGTCAATAGAATAAAGCCTTATTTTTTTCCTGACCAAATTGCTAATTTGCCTGACTTTTCTAGCAAAAAGGCTATTTTATCCTGACTTTGCCTGACTTTGCAGAAACTGGCAACCATGTATTTTGCAATAACCCATCCCAAGACCAATTGCCACAACAATTTTCCAAAAAGTCTGATCAATTTTGTAGGAAATTTTAAAACGTATTGTTTATAAAGGATGTTTTTTTTGATTAACGTAAACTTCCCGACGCAGGTAAAAAAGCAAGGATAAACTGAATTTTTATGCATAATTCCCGACTTTTCATGGCTGCTGGACACCCTGTAGAAGTTATTTCTACACAAATATACAAGATCAATACAAATAAAATACATGCCAACATAACTTTTTAATCAGCCGTTAGTTATAATTTGTAAACATGTTTGTTCAGATCGGATACACGAGATTACCATATTTGTCGGAAATTTCAGTTCACCAAACTTTCTACTTCAGTGATAAATGCTAGAAAAATTAGAACGCGCTAGGCCTAACCAGATAGGTTTTAGAGCACCTTTGAACCGAGAAGTATTTTTAATTAAGTTATCATTTCCAGTTGGCTGGACGGTATAAAATACGAACTGATTATGAACTTAAATCAAACGTTAGCAGAAAAACTTGTTTGTTTCTCCCTAACATTTTCCACAATGAATAAAAACGATCTTTAACTTTTAGATTTCCCTCAATTCAGAACGCGGAGATGCAGGTAAAGCTGGGGTTCGGTAATGTAGTTTCTTGGTTGACGCAAATGCAAAAATCGGAACACGATCTTACCGAATTCATCTTATTGGAGAACCGTGATACAAAAACGAGAATCTGAATTTCCGAATTCGACACCATTTTTTTTAGATTTTGAGCAAAGTCCAAATACGCAGCCTGGTGTAAAAGTAATCCCTTGAAAACGAGCTTTGCCACAATACACACAAATCGTGAATTTTCATAATTATTCAGAAAATACAACATAAAAAGTAGTCATTTTGGCACAGTAAAGACAAGTTACAACTTAGAACATATAGTATAATTATTTAATTAATTAAACCATTAATCAAATTCAATTTGTAATTTTGGGCGACTTTTCGAAATTTTATAAACATCCATTCCAAAACTTTTAGAATAAACTTTAGTAATATTTATTATTGAATCCAAAATTAAAGCTTTAACAAGCTAAAAAAATTTAACGGTCGTTTATTTAAATAAACATTACCAGTTTCACTTTATGAAAAACATTCACTTAACGAAAACAAAAATATTGACAAAATATGAATCATCTTCGATAAAATTCTAAAATAAATACTTTTAGAAATATTTCCATCAATTCCAATTTGATATGAAGCACACTTTAAAACATAAATGTCAATATCTTGTTTTCATTTCAAATATTGAAAATATCATTCATGAAAATCATAATACATTTGCATAATCACATAACTTTTAATACACTTGTTTTCTAAAAAACCTAGACACTGCTGATCTAAACATGGATTAATTACATGGAAATAGGTTGGCAAGCAATGGCCATTTTTATTCCTATGCCAAGAAACGACAACCAGTCCTTTCCAACAAATATTTTCGAGCAAATTTCTTAAAAACACGACAACCAGTTTAAAACCCTTAAACAAACTTAAACCTATTTTTGAAATTTTCCCCCCCCAAAATTTTAATTAGCAATAGTAATTAAAAATGCGAATTTCAGCATAGGGGTCCTATTGACGAATTGAAAAACAACACGAAATACACGGACGAAGAAGACGCAAAAGCGAGTATTGGACGCCATTACTGCTAGAAAAACATTTTAATTTTGGAGAATATTTAGCCATCATCTCCGTCAAAACATCCCAAAACCGAATGAACAGGGTAGAAATGCGAGGAGGACCCACGTGTTTCCCGCCTCAAGAGTATAGCGCATAGCGAGCTTGGCCATAGGAATAACATGGGATTTCATATTGGGAAAGAGGAAACCGACGAACGAAATCTAGTCAAAAAACAAGTAAAAATCCTTGGTGTGACCTTCCCGCCATTACATGCAAGTCGAAGCTACTAGAAAATACGCTTAAAACTGCTTGAAATCCTCGTTTTCATTCAACTTTATGAAAAACCAACTCGGCTAATGTTATTTACACATAGACCCGTTGACCGTAGCAAAGCATAGGAAATACGAATAAGAAGCCCCTTGCCGTACAGCCATTTGGCGAAAAACAACAACATCAAAAATTTCGTCGAGAAGACGCCAAATTGGGCAAGCAGTGAATTAAAAAACCTTTTATTTGCGTGGCTCGAGGTTCGCCAGGCAGGGGAAAGCATAAAATCGGTGCGAAAAATCATTTTTCCAACAATTCGCCTTCGCCCATAGCAAATACGGGTTAGCAATGCTATTCGTATAGGGCTTAGGTTTTCGAATACAATAAACGGCTATGGCAAAAATCGCATTGGAATATGGCGATGGCTGCCAATGCGCGCCATAGAGAATACACACGTAACAAAGAGTAACCCGTCGGCCGAATGAGCGAAATCTGAAGGAAACCGCGCAGAATAGCGGCCGATAGGGCAAAATGCGCGGGAATTTTAGGGTTATGTAATCTGACCTCGATTTACTAAAATCACCTCCCGAAAACGAGAAATTTTTCGTTTTTAAAGTTTGTCATTTCGAATACACGGGAAGCCATTGTGCTGGCTTATCCTATGGCCGAAACGAGCCAAGTTTTCAAAGTGCAAACGACGGCTCTGACAGACGTCCTTGGATCCCCGAAAAGCGACAAATAAATCAAGCCTCATTCCTGCCTGCCATATTTTGGTGATTTCAAAATTTTTTTCGAGAAAAAGTAGTGAAAATCACCTACCTTATCTACGTGCTTGCAAGGAACCTGAGGACCACGGCAGAAGAGAAAGCTGGTAGATAGCGCTAAAGAGATGGCAACGGCTAGCAGGTTGGATGGAAGCGTTAGGATTGGTGTATTTCGGATTGACCGCAAACTGGGACCAATCGGAAGGCGAGATGCCCGACCCACCGGCGACCAATTGAAGGCAGGCGATGGGGACACGTGACACGTGGCGCCAAAATTTCCTTTGTCGGAACGGTGTTTGAAATGGGGCAGGAGCGCCGTTACTAAAAATTATAAAATGGCTGAATTAAAAATTTATTATTTTGAAGAATAAAAAAAAACGAATCTTTTCACTCATTTATTTTACGTCTGAATTAAGTAGAAAAAATAAAATATTTTTATATATAAACAATCAAAATATAATAACAACAACAACAACATTACTTATACAGGGTGTCCGTGAAATCCATAATTATGCCACAGATTTAATGTTTTGATAAATAAATAAGCAAACATAGTTAGCCTAAAACTTTTGTCATTTGACGTTTTAAAGTAAAACCTATCGAAGTAATTTTATATAAATTCTACAATAATGGTCATTTTCAATTTTGAAACGTGGAAAAGTAAATAATTACATAAGTGACATGAATCTTTTTTGACATTACTTTTTTAATATCATTCGCATTATTTTAGTACAGAATTAGAAAAATAATACATACATTAATTATTCGACAGAGGTATTTTTTTCCCAGAAAAAAAAAGCATTAATTTTAAGTTATCTGATGCTACCGATTTCTAATTACGACATTTAAAAAAAATAATAAATCAACAATAAAAACCTGTATCAATCTTCGCATTAAAACACTATTTCCCTCGTTTTACTGATGCCGTTATTTATGGACGGTCCAAAAGCGGGAAATTTGAAAATGCACCCTCTAGCCTGACAAATATCCTTATTTGTCCCTATCTGTTTTTTACTCAACTTCCCTTGGTTTTTGTTGTGTATTTTTTATTTTTTTTTTTTTTGAGAAATATTCGAGCATTTATCACTTGAGATAATTCCCATCACTAGATTTACAAAATATTGCTTTAAATTTTCCGGCTGCCAATACAACATTTCCCACCATTATATGACCGTCTATGCTCGCAAATTCCCAATCCACCTCAATTGTATACAATTGATCGGTTTTACGTGTGTATACAAGGCGGAAAAACAGGAGTCTTTTACAGAGTAGAAGAGGTCATGTTCACGCTAATAAACGACTGTATAAATGCTAACAAAAGCCAACGGTTCACCTCCTCGCTATAAATAGTCGCAGCACACCCATCGTCCTCAGCTGTCCGTTTTTTATTGTTAGGGATTTTTCGTTATCACCAGCCGCATTTCCCCCATAGTATCTTGTAGCACTGCACGGAAAATGTACGCCGCAAAAGAGGCGTGACCACGCTGATTTCCAGCCAATCAGAGATCCGCATCTTTTGACATACACAATCTGCGGGCACGCCGCCATGAACGTGCAAAACGTACGAGTATGTCGAAGGAGTGAGCTACAGCCGATCGTTCGGTCTTTGTGATTTTTCTCTGATTTTTACCATCTTTTAGATATTTCTACGACGTGGGATTTCGTTAAAGGTAAATTGCTACTTTTCATGCATTTTTAGTCCATAAAAACAGCTAGGGAAGTCGTGCTGAGGGAGATTTACTTGGGCTTTGCCGGGTTTAAATTTCCTCTAGTCGAACACTACAAGTGAAACATTCGTTGTTGACATACTCGTGATCTAGTCTCAGTAGTTGACCTAAAACACTTACGTTTTTTTGTATTTTTCTTCCAAAAAAAACAACAGCAACTCAACGTACCGATCCGTTTAACTTTATCAATAAAATGCGGTCCACATGTGGGTGTGGTGCAATGCTCTTCTATATTCCATTCATATGTTTCTAGGGCCTCGTGTGATGTAGATTAGGTTTATGCTAGTTATATGTTATAAGTAATCGTTTAATCCTAAACTCAAAACCTTCCTTACCTTTGAAGGTATCAGGTTACCAAGGACTGTATGGATGACCCCATCCATGCTTAAGTACAGAGTGATGGGTTATCCATAAATGGTGTAATGTTAAAAAATTGTTCTGTCTGATTATCCATATAACTGTTTAAATCAAAAATGCAATGCTTCAAATGCTTCACAATGCCTGGTCAGAGGACTCAAGAGGGGTTCAAAAAAAAAATAGCCCACGTGTGAAATTGGCTTAGTATATAGAGTAGGTTTATGTTAGTTATATGTTATAAGTAATCGTTTAATTCTAAATATATTCATTCGTGATCCCCTCTGTTGCATCTCTGCCCCCGCTATCAAATTTAAAGTAGTGGAGGCATATAGGTGCAACACCTGAGAACAGGAATCTTAATACCATAACCGGTCAGCTGATGGGTATAATACAACTTTCATCCACGTGTACTGAATCCGAAGCGTGCCTAGTTTTGGAGCAGTTCATTTAGCATCCTTGCTTTTACAAAAATCGATTCGAACACTTGGAAGGAATTCCACATTTTTTTGTTGGAGAAAAAAAAACTTCTTTGAGGCTACGAAAATGGTTATTAACAAATTTTCAGCTGAATAAAGAAAATTCATTTCTTCACCGATTAATGTGTAAATAGTTTTTCAATCATGTCAGACAATTTTTGATCTTTTTGTCAATAGTTTTTTCATGTAACGTGATGTAGCTTTGAAACTGTCATTGCAAGTTTAAATTATAGAATCTATAGACACGAGATCGATAAAACATTTTGTCTCAATAGGGTGTCGAGAGGACAGTTGGGTGCCGAAAATTAATGATTCTAGGTCATTGAAGGATGATGTAAAAATAGGCCAAAATGTAGCCATTGTTGTTTATGGGCCGCCTGGAGTCAGATATGGGATTAAGAAAAACCAGTAAGCATTAGTTTCACTTGTAAAGCGGGGTTCAAATTACAATTACGATAGATTTACCATTGTCCGATAGGTTGAAAATCACGATCAAATTACATCCTAAGTCCTGACAAAGCATGGAGTTATCATTTGTAAACGTTTAAAAAAAAAAAAAAAAAAACTTTACAGCTTGTAAATTTATGCTGGCATTTTCTAAAAATATTTACAGAATGTGGGGGAAAAAATTCGACAGTTGGTAGCTACTTTATTCCCTATCAAATGTTTTCTATAAATTAAAAGAAAAGTATACTATGAAACATGGAACTAGATGCTGGACTGGACCTTCTCTTTGAAAAAATAGTTGGCATCCGCTTGCCAAACTAAATTATACATTTTGAAGATTTTTTTTGTTTCCTTTCAGACAAGGAAGTTGGACCCGGACCTCGCTATTCTTAAATGCGGCCACGTAACCACCATTGGTCCGAATAAAAAATTAAAACGATGAATGGCTTCAGTACTGAAGACGACAGTCGCGGAGGACACGACCAGATCTGCTGTCTGGTGGATGACAACACGCGCTGCAACAGACTGGCCGGAAACGCAAGTTATAGCAAGAGGATACAGAAGACAGTAATTCAGAGGAAGCTCAAGCTCAACATAGATGATAACGTAAGTCACCCACAACCGCCGAATTTCACTGGAAACAAATGTGCAAAACCACAAAAAAAAAGACAACGTTGCACTACAATGTCAGCACATCGTTCCACGTGTTATCATAATGGACGAGATATGGTATTTCATCAATTCTAATAAGATGCACTGTCGCATTCGATTATAAGATACGTTAGTTTCAGTAACACGGTATCACCAACAGAAGAAAGAAAAGAGTTCAAACTCGAAAAATCGAATTTTTTAAACTTTTATATATTTTATTTTACACCGTTTTTAGAAATGTGTACTTATATAGCTAAGATATCTCATAGTTTTAAGGGGGATTACAACCTATCCCTTTCAATGGGTAAATTTGCAACGACACTCGCAGCCAAACAAAAAGAGATTAAATAAAAATAAAAATTTTATAAAATAGCTTGATGGATCAGCAAGTGCATCATATTGTTATTTTTCACTTTGAGCTGGTAGATTTTTTAAATTAATAAATAAGTCTGAAAAATGTCCGTTAATTTGCACATGCTACCAGCACGTGCAGCATGAGAATGCAAATTATCGGACATTTTTCCAACTTATTTATTAAATTTTAAAAAATCGACCAGTTGAAAGTGACAAACAACAATATGATGCACTTGCTGATCCATCAAGCTATTTTAAACAATTTTTATTTTTATTTAATCTCTTTTTGTTTGGCTGTGAGTGTCGTTGCAAATTTACCCATTGAAAGGGATAATGTTGTAATCCCCTTAACAGTAAAATTAGTTTACAATGTGTTGTGCTGAAACAATGCATGTGTTGGGATTCCACCAACATAAAAAAGGTTGCATGTGCTGTGAATACACCAGCATGAATTGTTGCATGTGCAGTCTTAGCATGTGTTGAACTTCTATAGCTCTATTTATTAGTTCTATATTGTTATTGTTCTATTACCAATTTAAAATTTCAGTTATTCTGTGCTTCCACGATTTGTTCTTGAAGTAAAAGCAATTTAGTTTCAATGTTAGACCAAACGTTCTCTCTGAGAACTATTTATTCAGTGATCCCACAGCATGCGAATCATAGTTTTGAAAATGTTGGTGCCGCATATGCATTATGAACACGTTTGATCTTAAATTTTGTATCTTGACCATAACGAGCATTTGAAGTGATTTAAATGATATATTTTGTGTGAAAATGATAGGGATGTTGGACTCGTTCAACACGCGTGGATGAAAGGCAGTGAAGCACGATAAGATTCTAATAAAAAACCCATGCTGTCATATAAATTTCCCATTAAAAACTGAGTTTTACAAGATAAACGTGGCAATTTTGTAATAACAAATTAATTTTTTAGTAGGAGGGTGCAATGATAACAAACTAATACAAATTGCAACATCCTTGTTTTCACATTAGAATAATTTATTTTCGATTTCAAAAATATTCTGTCCTGTCATGTTGTTTTCTAAGAACATCTTAAAATAATAACATGCTATAAAACAGCAATGTTTTTCAAACTGTTGTTATGACCACTAAAGGTAGAATGTATCAGACCGCTTGGGACCCTCTGAATTTCACCCAGCCTTCACTAACTTTTTGTTTCTTGCGTATTTAACATTGGCAGTACGGTCGTCTTAGACATCTGCCTGATTTCCACCGGTTTAATCGATAATTTGCAATTATGATAATGTTTGTGTATTTTTAGTCTGTGCTGCCAGCGCGTTCGAAACATAGATGGTAGGGTAAAGTAAAAAGCGCAATTGACGAAGGGATGAGTTTAATTCATGTTCCCCCTCCTTCTCCTCCCAATCCCATCCGGTGAGATAAGTATTGTGGGATTCCGCCATCGATCCATCCGGAATCCGCGGTTTGGCTCGTCACTCCTCGTCGAGTGGTTACGCCATTGGGGTTTATCCTCTCGCAAGCACGGAGCAACGATAGGTGGCAGCACGATCCTAGGTTGCTAAGCGAGCCAGGGTTCATTGAGCATGGGTCCTTGCAATTATGCTAGTTTTATAAGGGTAATTACTCTCCCACAAATGGTTGAATTTCTAAATTTCTAAAATTAATTTAATGGTGAAAGTTATCTAAGATGAGCAACCACACTAATTTAGGTGGTGGAATGCATCAGAAATGAATGTTAGAAAAATACTGCGATAAACTAACATTGTTCCTTTGAGACTGGTCTGAAACTAAATTCTGTTAATATTTCACGATTTTCTCTCCAGTTTTCTTTTTCTCATTTCGTTATAGGCAAGACACATTTACATTTGCGATTATCACAAGAGCGTGATTCAAAGCGTGCGGACAAAACGCAAGAGAAAAGACAGCGACGACGACACGGGTTCCAACGACCAAGATGTAGACAATCCTGAGGTAATTCCAAGGATCTAGAAGAAGCTGCTTTTGTTTCTGACTATGAGCAAGTGCTTTTTTTATGTGGATTTAGATTGGTACTTTCGTTTGATAAGAATTTGGATTTAGTTTGATAGTAAAAACTACCAAAGCTAATTGTCTTATTTAACAAAACCTTATTTTGGTTGCACGTTATTTCACGTGAATGGTGAGGGTTCAATGAATTTAAACGCAGCACACCATATGAGAATAAGAAAAAATGTTTAGAATAACTATAATCTGCTTTTTGATGAATTATTCTTTTTATTGGCAATTAGAATTTAGAAGGCAAATTTTCGACCCTTCTCGCCAGCTCCTGTATCACACAGGCTGAAAAATACTGGTAGACACCCTGGTAGACTCGCTTAATATGACGCGAAAATGTCGCAGCGTGCGTCAACCGAAATTAGTGCTAATAATGGATTATCAATTGGAGCATGTTTTTTGATTTCCAAAAAGGAGGCAGAGGGCGCCATCTGCCATTCCGCAGAAACTATCCCTAGTCAGAGTGCGCTAATCAATAATCGGCGCTGAACATTTTCCCGGGCAAATGGGAAATCATTATTGCAACCATGGGAACCTCGAATTAAATTCGACTTACTGAGCGAAACGCAGTTAGCATGAACGAGCAGTCGTTCACTAACGTGATTGCAGCACATCCCTTTTTTTGGAATTTAGAGACCAAATCGAAGGAAGAACACACCAAACGTACATCCATGAAATTAAACGAGCAAATTACTGGCAGTCCGAAAATGGCGCAATTTCCTTTAATAAGATAATCTCCGAAATTAAATGTCCAAAGCTCTTCATATGCCTGCAATGTTAAAATTTTCCCGAGATTTGCTTGGTCAATACCTTCGTCTAACTAATTCTCTGTACATGTTAAACATGTAGTATTCACAGAGAACCGAACATTTGGTATAAAAAATGAAAGTACCAGAACCGTTATGATTTCTTTTCTGTGTGACCTAATGTCCGTATTTTGCTTTCTTGCTTTTTAGGTTGATTTATTCCAGCTTCAGGTGAATACCCTTCGACGTTATAAACGCCAATACAAAGTCCAAGCTAAGCAGGGCCTCAACAAAGCTCAGCTGGCCGATGTCAGTATAAGTTTCGATTAGCATTCGTTTTTTATTTATTTTTTGGATATTGACTTATTAATTTAACCGACTTGCGCTTCACTTCCAGACGCTGATGAGGCATTTCAAGACTATCCCCGTGGTCGAGAAGGAGGCTTTGACGTTTTTCATTTATATGGTCAAAAACAACAAAAGCAAGTTTGATCAAAAGCCATCGGATCCATTGACCATCTGACTGTCTTAAATGTACTGCCATTCAAAGGATACATCAATTTTTTATTTTTAACTAACAGAAGATTTGTTTCGCGAATTTAAACTTGTACAGTTTGTTTTTGTTGGGGGGAGGGGGTTTGGAAATTAATCGTTTTAACCTTATGGATGCAAATTTCCCATCTGAATGTTTTACGGAATTTTAAATCCTTTGCTTAAGCAAGACCATTTTTACCCTCGGGGTTTTAAACATCCTGAATTTAGTCATCAGAAATGCAAAAACTTATGACATTGGTTTGTTATAAAAAATTTAGTAGTTTTAAAAAAAATTATACCAAAATTTAATGAACAAGAAAGCAGCATATGATTTTATCTACTATTTGTGTTAGGTTTTTGCCACAAGTTGTTTTTATGATTAAAATCGTTTCTAGAAACACTAATGTAGTATCAGTAAAAACTCGCTTGACTTTTAAATACATTTGCTTATAAATATAACATATTCGGAAAATTTTAACTTAAAAATTTCATACATAGGGTAATTTGTTAAAAAACAACTCGCTACACGTTTTTGACGTTTAATTTTGATATTAAAAAAGAAGATGAATAATAATTTAAAGGCAAAAAATGAAATGTCCTTAGATTGAAATTAAGGCAGGTTGTACAAATGGTCTTAGACAATAAGCAAAACTAAGAAGCATCCCTTGTAATACATTGCATTATAATAATTTCCAGTTAGAATTTATAAAATATTACTGTATTTTATCTATATTGTAAATAAATTTATTTTTAATTAAATTAAAACTCGACTTGTCATTGGTTTTATCATTCATCAGTTTAGAATTTTCAGGTTGTGAATAATAATAACAATAATGTTAACGACCCTGAATCCTGGAATGATTAGGATATCTCAACCTACTTGACAATAGATTTTGGAAACAAACTAATGTCTACTTTCGTTTTTCACAACGGATATGAGAAAGTGGAGGGACATGACATTTATTATCAGTTTATTTAGTAAGGTTAGGTCAGAGTCGAATGCAGATAAAACCCAAATTGAACGAAGTTTTATCATCCTACACATACACAATACAATGTTGCGAAACTTGTGATTTCACGTTAATATTAGTTGAAAGTGTTTCTGGTCAGCGTTAATTTTTGGAGGAAATTTTATTTTACGAAGTATCGCTTATTCTACTCTAATAAGGTACATATTTCAAAGTGTGACTCAAGAATATTTCCTAATATGTATTCTTAAAGAAACTTTTTGCAATAAAGACAGCATGACCTATTGTAAAAATAAGGTTAGGGACAGAACACTCACTCTGGTACAGTAGAACCTGTATAAATGCATCCTGTGTAAATGAATAACCTCTCTAAAAGTATGACATGTACCTGTCTCGACTTGGGACTCGTGCATAATTGAACCTATCTAAAAGCATATTTTTCACCAGTCCCAAAAGTATGCTGTTTAAAAGGTTGTACTGTATCGCAATACTGACAATAGTGTTATGAAGTGTAAAAAACACGTGAGGGTGAACATTCTACACCGGACCTCAGTTTAAGGGCGTCTGGGACCACTTCCGAATGCAGCATAAATCACATAGGTGGCGGTGAAAATCGCGGCCTTTTTTCGCCTGAGGCGCCTGAAGAAAGATGCCACATAATGCATCCACTAAATCCCAATATAAGTCTACAATAAATTGTTTCAAATGATTCGCTCCAATATCCTTCAGGTGGCGCTCGTGCATGGCAACTTTTTAAGTGCCAAAATTCAAATTTAAACTTAAAAATTAACACTTTAAATCGAAAAATAAATATAACAATACCTTGTATACGTCTTAAAGAATTTTTATACCTTTTTAGTTTTATTTTAACTTTTTTTGCTTGAAAATTAAGTGAGTTGCAAATTTGACCCATTGAAATACATGGGGGGTGTAAGAGCCTTAAACTCTCATTAGAAAGAGCTGGGGAGCGAAACCCGGATCCAAATGAAAGTATGTAACCCACTCGACTGCCAGGGTCGGCTTGATATGGAATTGAAAGCATTGCATACAGAAAATTCATGTGGGAGGACTTTCAATTGGTAACATACCTATACGGTGACAGACCGAAGGTAACCTCATTAAAAATCTGGTATTAGTAATCGATTTATACACTACCCTATTATCACATCTTTATCAATTGCATGTACAGCCATTCGCTCAATAGAAGCACAGTAAAGCACGCAACATTATACATTTCACCCATAATTAGGTTTGGTTTACCTTCATGCTACAAGAATGGCAGCAATAAACATTTAAGTTAAGGAGGATGTTTCACATTTTCAAATGTAGAGTAGCCTACATATTGGCGATATTGCATGGTATGGTATTACAGTAAAACCTGTCTAAATGCATAACGCTTAGGACCGAAATATGCTTTCGGAAAATATGATTACAAGAAAAAATTGTCAGAAAAATATATGCTTTCAGACAGGTTTATTTATATACACGGGTCCCAAGTCGGTACCAGAACATTATATGATTTTAGAGGTTATTAATTTACATAAACGAACCTGTCTAAATGCATAACCTGTCCATAAGAATATTTTTCACTGGTTACAAGAGTATGGTATTAGACAGGTTCTAATGTCTATCTATCAATTTCACAGAATTTGTCTGAATAGTAGTTGCAAATTTATTGTTCAGCCACAACATCTGCAATATATTTTACTTAAAAATGATTTAAATTTTCGCATAAAATTTTGAATTTTCAATTATCCCACGTTCATTTAAAACGGATTAAACGAATTTCGATTAATTGAGGCATCATGATTGGACTAATTATGCTGAAACGATTTCTTTTTTCGCAATTAAGAATGCAGGAATGCGCGAGCAGCATTCGAAGTATATAAATTACAAATTATACCAATACAAATTATTTCAAACAATTTAAAAAAAAAAAAAGAACAGTTTCAATACATTTTACCAACTAGGTTTAGGCCTATATAGTAGCTCAGTAAATTCTACAAACAAGAGAACGTAGAACGAGACTTCTAAATACTACTGTATAGGATATATATTACGAAAAACTATCTTTAGACAAATTTACTTAAATATTTTACTTACATTTAGCAGCATGACGAAGAAATTCGCAACAATCTTTGTAGAATCCACTTCTAAAAACACCACCATTTTCGAAAAGCGTTCACCAGCGAGGTCACGTGAGGTGGATCTTTCCGGTCAATCGCCAACTAGGGAGAGTTACGCGCAGCAGAAAGGATTCAAAAATAATTTTAAATGACAAAATATCAAAAATTACCAATGTTATTATGTTAGAAATAAACCTAGATGGATACTATATAATTTTCCATGCTTCAAGCTGATATTTTATAAAACAGGGTCACGTAATTAATTTTAGCAGATCCAAAAAAAAAAAAAGTGCATAAACTTGGTTGGAATGCGCCTGCGGGCATGCCTAGCACATTTCAGCCGATTTTATGCAAATTCGTTTACTAATTAATTTACTAGACCAATCAACGATTATGTTTTGTGCTTTTTCAACATGTTTTTTGCAGCATTCCAACTAGAAGCTTAGCTTCATAGAAGACAGGACATGTCCAGCTTTTTAAAAATATATCTCAGTCTGAATTTAAGCAGAAAAAAATCGCATAGGCATTATGGAAAACAATATTTTTTTCATTTATATTTTCATTTGTTAGATATGAATTATTGTTCAGAATTTTGACATATAGCACTCCAATGTGGTTATACTATCTAAAACAGTATAAGGACACTCCTTTCCAAATAAATGAAATACTTTTTTTTCTAAACTAGCACGTCGTGTTTGTTGAAATATTTAGTGAAAACGATTTCAGAAAGTGGAACCATTTATGCATTCTTGAAATCCATCCTACTAGTTAATCAGTGCTAATTAACATAGTATAATAAATAACCGAACAACAGGCAACGTGGATTGTTTTATAAAGCACCCGAATATCCGATGCTTCGTTTAATATTACACAATGACAGCAAAATATAGAAGCGATTGAAATACTCTCATATAATTACATAAATATATCTTATTGTTATCCTTATTAATTCTTCTTATTATTATTACTATTATTATCATAGTACCTCCCGTGGCGATCACTTCGCGAGGCCGTACGATTATTGGAAGTGATTTTCGAGGATTTTCGTACCGGACTTGCTTTTCATTCTATCGTATTTACAGTCTTTTGGCCCGTTCTCTTTTTGCATTTCCGAAATGGACAATGGGCTAAAGCTGAGGGTTTTCCATGAGCAATGACAATAGGTAATACTAAGAACACGCTAGAGGCTGAAATGAAAGAAAATCTAACGAGTTGCATTTATATGTACATTCAAGTCTCCTAAGTCTGTTTGGCCACATTGGAGAATTTAGCTATGATTATTGGTACAGATTAAGATATTCAGAGTTCCTTGATTAATCCTTCATAGCTAATTTTTCTTGCAATTAGCATTTCTGCACATTTAAAAAATATGTATTATATTGGAATAAAACTAAAATGTTTGTTTTTTAAAAACTTTTTATGGCATTTGGACTTTTCATTATGTGAAAAATCGAAAACAAAACACTTTTGCTCCAAGATAGATTCTTTTCGCATCATCTGCGAGAATCGATATATATTTGTAAAAATAATCAGCTTTGTGCACGTGGTTTCACTCCTCTAGCGTGTCCGGTAATACTAGACTTTTCTATAGGAACAAAGAGAACTATTTGAAGAGACAGCTGAGAAAAATAGGTGAAGTCCTCTCAAAAACGAACCTAGACCGTTGTTCGTTTTGAATACTGCAGAAGTAAGATTTTGTGTGAATATATTAGATCTAGGAGAATACCTCGTTCCGCTAGACATGATTGGATGAGGCGCTGAGCACCTGGGCGTCCAGCTCCTCATCGTCGAAGATCTCCAGCGAAGATGCGCTGCTGGCGTAGCGCTGCTTGTACACGTCGCCCATCCGCTCCCAGTACACCTTGTTCTTATTCACCGCTTTGAGCAGTACCTCCGCTTCCGGGAATATGTTGGACAAAATTCTGAAACAAATTCAAAGCTTGCCGTTAGTCTCCACGGCACTGCGCTGTTGGCACGAGATATTGCCGCGGTGAAGATACTTACTCGAATACTGGGCCTACAATATGTTTAATAAAGCTTATTTGAAGATCGGGAATGCAGGCTTTTTCTCGGTCCATCATTTCCGAGGGTCGATTTCCCATGGCCTTCTCCAGATCCCCCTGGGAGAAAAACTCCTGGTAGATGAGCTCCTGGAATAAAGCGAAGATTGAAAGCAATGAGTTTTGGTTCTTGCCAAGTGTAAAGATCATGGACTTATTTGATAAAAAAGCCTGTCCTTACAGCGATTTTCTTGCAACACCTCCAGTCCTTGGTCTGGTCGGAAACGTCGCAGGCGGTCATCAGCAAACAAACCAAGTACTTGTGGTGCTTCAGCGCGCTTTTGTCACACTGGCCTATAAAACAATAATGTCCATAGTTAATCGTTGCATAATTATAAACCCATAGTCCCATACCCGGCATTTTTCGAGATGCATAACATTTACAGGCACTGAACACTAAGTTTGCAAAATTCAACAACGCAATACCTGCTAGCCCCCTGAGGTCCTTAACTATCCTGAGATGATGAGCTAAATCCGTGGCGAGAATTATATCTCTCATTAAATCCAAACACTGAGTGTAATCCTGAAATAAAAAACATAAAAAACAACTTTAAATGCTTATTCGAGAAAAGACAAATTAAGAAACGATTATATATATATCAATAACACTTATTAAATCAACTTATATCTTTAATCGATGGTAATCCAGCTGGGATTAACTAGTGCTTTTTCAATCAAAACGTCATTCTTTACATTTTCAAGGACCACTGTACGATACTTTTCTAGTAAATTTTCTATAATTCAATTTTTTTGTATTCTTTTATATAAAATGTGCCCTATGAACAGAAATTCCACGATGAGGACAGGAATGTCAAACATACATATATTGGCGTTTTACACGAATTTCAAGCAAAATCCCTAACTTTTAGAAGTATTAAAAATCAAGCACATTTCCCGATTTTCCAGGCTGCAGGACATCTTGATAAAGTGCCAACTATGTAATCAACACTTTCTTTAACTTTATTGGTAAATTTCGTTTTGGCTTAATTTTAAAACATGCTAGAATTTTGATTAATTTTAAATGTGTTTTTTTTTTCGTTATTAAGTGGAGGATGGCTCACTATGGTAAGTTTCACAAACCCAGAATAGACTGGTTTGTGATTTAATCAAAACCAAAATCAGAATTAGATGAAACCTGACAATACATCTATTCAAGAAATTACTCGGACAATAACAAGAAGGATAACTCCCAACAAGACATCGTAAGAGTGCCAATCAAGATAGAAAGTTTTCTGAAATTTCATTGTTTAGTTGTCCCACCAAAGGCAGGTCTACAAAAATTGGTCTATAGACTCATTGAGTCGCTCCCCTCCACGGAAATCTTTAGTAAAAGGCGAAAGATTTTCACGTTAAGGTTGAAAGGAAGCCAGAGTACAAATTTAAAATAACACACTCCGCAGCTAGTCATCATACCGAATGAGGATGGTGTTGTGGGAAAGCAGATTATGATTCGCCTCGTCAAAATTAAACGGAAAATCGTATCGTATTGCCATAAGCAACGGAATGAAACGTGCAATAAAACGACATTTTACAAATACTTAGTTTGCGCAAATATTTAACTGCCCTCAACTAATGTCCCGAAAAGCGGATATGGCAATTTGGTTTGAACGCTAGGAAAAATTGAAAATGGCGCTGGTCGAGTCCATACGATGAACGACCAAAAAACGGAAGGGAGCGGATCAGCCTTGCGCCATCTAGCGATCCTTAGAGGAAGCTATACGCTTTCCAATGCACTCGAAGCAGGTTTAATATCAACAGTTTTCGTACAATTTGCATTAAAAGCTTCGTCCCTAAGAATTCTTATTGTTTACCTAAGCTGGAATACAGACTACATTTTTAAGTATATATGTCCCATACACATGCATATCCAAACAACATATTGAAATAATTTTTTGTTTGCCTTCGAAGTTTAGAAATTTTGAGAAAAATTACATATTCAAATAAATGTGATAATCATATAAATAATGTTTGATGGGTGCCAGAGCTTTACTATTGAATTCTAACGTTTTCGGCATTTAGACTGCAAAAATGCAAAGTTTAGCTCCAAATATTTCAAATAGAAAAAGTTTCTGAAATCTCATTATTTAGTTGTCCCACCCCGTAAAAGGCGAAAGATTTTCACGTTAGGTTTGAAGGGAAGCCAGAGTACAAATTAAAGAAAATTGTACAGCTGTTAAAGACATTTAAGAGCTGTACAATTTTGATATTTACATATATTTACAAAATGGCGCCTGAAACAAACCCGGAGAGCAAACTTTTTTGCATATGTTTGTAAAAACGTGTATATACGTACAATGTACGTACGTCTTGGTGGAGACCCGGCTTTAGTTCGGTTTGAATTTGTGCGAAATATTTAAAAAAAATGGGATTTGGGCAAATCCAATGCTTAAAACAGGGGTGGTAAATGAATAAACCCCTTGACATGAATAAATTCATAACTTATGTGTACATGTATCTTTTGCATGTAACCTGCGTTCTGAAATTTTGATGTAATACATGAACTTACCAAACAAATTAATTTCTTTTTTTAAATTTATTTATTTATTTATAAAAAAAAGAATTCAATTTTTTATGTTAAGTTAATTCATTACACAACAGTTTCAGAACAATTTTAACAACACAAAAAAAAGCATTTACAGTAGAACCTGTTTAATTGGATCCTGTGTAAATGCATAACCTATCTAAAAGCATCACATGTGTCGGTCCAAACTTGGAACCCGATTGTATAAATGAACCAGTCTAAAAGCATATTTTTCACCGGTCCCAAGTATATGCTTTTAGACAGGTTTTACTGTATAGGGTATTTGTAAATGTCAGTTCTATTGTTGTGTTTTTGGCGAAGGTTAGAAATGTTTTGGCTCCGTTCATGTAGCGCTATTGGTTAACAAACGAACGGCGCTGCGGCGGAAGTGTATATTGAAGAGATTTCACAGATCAGAAAGTAAATTAGTAAATAATTCAGCTGGCTGATAGAAACAATACATCTTGACATGACTAGCAGCACGACAAATCAAACGATTAAAAATCATTTGTTGGTTAATAAATGAGAGAAGAAAGAATAATTTCTGAAATTTCATTGTTTAGTTGTCCCACCCAAAGGCAGGACTCCAAAAATAAGTCTATAGACTCATTGAGTCGCTCCCCTCCACGGAAATCTTTAGTAAAAGGCGAAAGATTTTCAAGTTAAATTTGAAGGGAAGCCAGAGTACGAACTCAAACTTTCACACTCTGCATCTAGTCATCATACCGACCGAGGATAGTGTTGTGGGAACGAAGATTATGATTCACCTCATCAAAATTAAACGGAGAATCGCATCGTATTGCCGAAAGCAACGGTGTGTTAAGCACAATAAAATGGCAATTTACAAATGCTTAGATTGTGCAAATATAACACAGCACTCGACTAATCTTCCGAAATGCTGACCCGACAAATTCGTTCGAACGGCTGGAGAAAAATGAAAATGGCGCTGGGCGAGTCCATACGCTTTGAGAGGGAGGGAAGCAATCAGGCGAGCGCCGGATCACAACCCTATCACTTTCAATGGGTGAAATGTTAAAACACAATTACAGCCAAACAAAAAGAGATTAAATAAAAATAAAACTTGTTTAAAATAGCTTGATAAATCAGCA
>JAQGAE010000309.1:0-41768 GCA_034696685.1 Julus scandinavius | reverse complement strand
ATGCAATGGAAATTTTGCACCGATTTATCATCTTATTTTATTACAACTCTGTTATTTGGTTTTGCAACAATTTAAATTCACTTCAGAACTTTACTGTGCATATATTTTGTGGGAATAAACTCATTATTTGCATATGATGTGTTGTGACTAAATTACGATGCGAATGGACCGTGTCCGGATAAATATGCAATGCACTGTATATACAAAACACTGTTATAATCTACGTAGTTATATGTTAGAATAGTTAAAATAGAAGATCAGTTGCCACAGACTCAGGTTAGCCTAATCTACGATTAATTAAACCTTAGGTTAGCAACACTGAACGAATTCTGTTATAACTGCAAATATAACACTATACAAGTACTATATATAATATACAATTAAAAGCATAATATATAGTTATAACATGTTACGAACAGTTAACAATAGGTATAAAGGTGGTCAGTAGCTTGCACCAACGTCAAGTTAGCATAATCTACGATTAATTAAAACTGCTTTAACAGTCGATTAAGCTAAGTCGAACTTCACGTAATCGTTCATTATAAGGTACAAAAACGTTTTAAAAATCAGGGATAAAAAAAGGTCAAGTACGTCAACACACGCACGCACGTAGGCCTAAAATCGATTCGATTAATAAAGTGTAAACGCTGGAGAGCCATGGAGCAAACGACACTGGCAATTGTTGGCGAATATTAAACGTAAGATAACTCGTCCTGAGCGTCGATTAACAATTGCTACGAACAATTATAAAAGAAATGCAGAAACAAGAAACGTAAATAAAAAAATGTCTGGATGTGCACAGCTGATCGGGTCGACAACAAACGGAAAAATGGCAACACTTGAGGCGCCATCATTTCGCAGCCACCACAACCGACACAAACACAATAACATCGCCACACGCTTATAAAGGATGTGCGAAATATCAAGCACGCTAAGGTTTGACAATAGGACAGAGACAATAAGAATGGCAAATTGGTTTCGCAAAAATGATAAATAATTAGGAAAAATAAGCCTAGAAGACGTCATCAGATAATCGAAAATTTTAGAACGAGAAACACAAAAGGAACGCACGAGCTGACGTTCCAAACGAAAAATGGAAAAATTGCGTGAATATAGCGCTCACCTGAAGTTGGGAACACGAGGAAAATGTCCAGGACACGAGTTGAATATCACTGACAATACGAGATATTTGAAAGTGCGTCACCTTCCGAGCACAACACGGTGCAAAATAAAAACAACTGCAACGAACTACGTTACCACTCACTCGATGTCAAATACGAAACTGAACAACCTGGGAGACTCAACAGCTGAGCGTGGCTGTGATGCCCGTATTTCGTTTTGCACGCGTGTCTACCACGCCATCTTGGGAATCTCGATGTTGTTGTCAAGGTATTATTACTTCATAGTGTTTGAGACGAAAGTAAATACTTGAAGTTGTAATTAAACTATGAAAAATTTAATACGATTTCAGCTAGTTTAATTTGTTCTTTCGGAAGTAGTACATTTTATCTACCTTAGAATCGTTATTTCGATTTATACACAAGTGTAGAAATCACCATTTTAATGATGGAACGTTTAATTTGAATTCGATTTATATCAAATTCGTAAAAACACGAATTTCACTCGGTTTTATTTAAATAAACAATATTCCTAGAACGATTTCTCATCTTTCCTAACGAAGAACTGTAATAGTATAATATCGTTCGACATTTTCGCAATAGACATAATTATACAACCAGAAAAATAGGGGAGAAAGAAAAAAAATTAAAAAAAAAAAATTAAAAAAAAAGGTATTAAAAAAATACCCGCTCTCCAAATTCAAATAAACATGACGAATGACGTAGTTTACACTAATTTAAGCACGTTTACAATAGTTATTTTTAGTCTCAAGTTCCCTCAACAACAATTATCAGGGCTTGCAAATCCATGCACTACCGCACATCTGATAAGAAGAGTTAATAATTGTAAACCCATTATCATTCGCAATAATTATTTCATAATTTTCCCAAATTGCAACTAACCATAATAACTGATTATAACCAATTAAACAAAAATCCCGGATAACCTTTAAGGTCTTAAATCTTTCGTTGTGCAAATACTTTTCGCCAAAACCCGATATGACAAAGTCACGGTTGGGATCATCGTCCTCGTAAAAATAAAATCATGGCAAATTGCCACATTATTTTAAGCTCGTGTTTTTTACAAACTTAAAATATTGAACTGGGTAAAAACATTCGCTAAGAACCAAAACAGATTTCACGAGTAATTACATAACGCAAATTAAGCTAAAAAAACTTAGAAATTAGCCTTATTCTTGATAATAACTCTTTGGTATTGCATTGCCATAATGACAAATATCTATGTATAAAAAAAAAGAAGTAAAAAATGCATTATTTTAATACAATATTTTTTTTAGAGAAAACACTAATCAGGGTAGCTACAAAAAAAGGGTAACCTTTTTCATAACTTCGTAACTTTTTTGTTCTTTAATCAAAGTAAATCTAATTTTGCACAAATATAGGCAACAAACCTACAAACAAAACAGCTATTTCAATTTGTACTCAAAGTGTCCTCCATCCGCTGCAACACATTACCAGAGACGATTGGGCAAAATGACGAGTCGATTACTATTTAATGGAGTTCATTTCAAGTGGCCAGAATTCGGCGCCTTAACTCTTTGACATCGCGAATCTTTGTTCGATACACTTTTTGCACCAAATTCCCCCAGATGGAATAATCAACGAGGTTGAAATCGGGGCTATTAGGAGGCCAAAAGATAGGTGGCAGAAAATCTGGAGTCTCTCGGTCGATGAAGAAGTTAAACAGTTTCTCGAGCGATGTGTGCCGGTGCACCATCTTGCGGGAACACAAACGAGTCCGAAAATACAGTATATCTGGGGGAATTCGGTGCAAAACGTGTACCGAACAAAGATTTGTGATGTCAAAGAGTTCAGACGCTGAATTCTGGCCGCTCGGGATGAACGCCATCAACCAGTAATCGACTCGTCAATTGCCCAAATGGCTCAAGCGCCTCAAGATGTGTGTTGCAGCGCATAGAGGACACTTTAAGGACAAATTAAAATAGCTGTTTCGTTCGCACATTTGTTGCTTATATTTGTGAAAAATTGATTAAACATTTGATTAAAAAACAAAAACGTTACTATGGTTCAATTCTGTGAAAAGTAACTATAAGTTGAAAATGTGTGAAAACTAAACGTACTTTGTCTTAATTGATGTTTTCATCCACACATGCCAAAATCTTCTTCTGACCAGACTCCTTCAACTTCGCTGTCGTCTTGCTCGCACTACAAATAATAATAAAAAATAAGTGTTGATATAAATTAAGGTAAATATGAATTCTTAATTGATAAAACCTGATACGAATATTCACATTTCTGCTTATCTCGTATAAACCAGCATTGATACTTATTTTTGTAAACATGACATCAGAAATAGATTAGAAAATATTTATTCTAGCATGCCTTATCGTGTCAAAATATGTTTTTAGTTGACAAAAATAGAGTGTTATTTTAAATTTTCACTTGTTCAAAGGCAAAAACTGTTTAATAATTGGCCGATGTCAACTAAAAATGCTGTTAAAACTAGTTACGCATCTCACCTCGTTATCCGAATCTGGCATTTCGATTTCCCAGTTGCAGGCAGCACCCCTAGCTTCACAACTCTGCTCGATCTTCTGTAAACCTTCGATGGCCTTCCGATTTCGGTTATCCAAACTATCGTAACAAAGAACGAATAAACTCCGGTCACTCGAGTGTAAAGTTATTTTTAATCCTTAAGAAATTTCTTACGCCAGTCTTACTTGATCGCTGCCGAGAAATGTTCCATGGCTTTATCGTTGTCGTTCAGATGAGTGTAAAAGTCAGCCAGCATGTGATGCAGTCTGCTGTTACTCAAAACCTCCAGCTGAGATTTCAATCTGAAAACCCCAATTATAACTATCCGAACAGGGGATCTTTTTAAGAAGTTTCAAAATATATCATTTCAGGGAAAGGTAGACTTACAGTTCGACGCCTTTTTCGTAGCGCCTTTCCTGCATATACAAATCACCCAACTGCCGAATGACGTCGATGTTATGCGGGTCTAATTTTAAAGCTTTCTCCAGATACGCTTCTGCCTAAATACAACAGACAAATTGCATCAAAGTACGGATACAACAATCGAAGGTGGATAACCCTCAAACATTTTTAAAGCGAACTGAACTCACTTTTTCCGCTGAACCCGGTTCCACCGCCCACACCGATGCACAAAGCTTACGTTAAACAAAACAACAAAAATTAATGCTTGGAAAAATAGACAATCTAAAAAGTTTCATTCGAACCTACAGACAATGTCCTAGGCGACTGTCCCAACTGCTTGCAAGCGTTGGCTGCCAAAGTCAGCGCCTCTCTCGTCCGATGCAGAGCGATGTAACATTTTACCAAACCTTGATGCGCGTCGAAATTATACGGCGATAACCGCAAGGCCTCTCGGAAAGCTGTCACCGCGTCGGACATTTTCTTGACTTCAAAGAGGACTTTACCTTTAAGAAGAAAAGCTTCTACACTCCTAGGATTAAGTAGACACGCCTGTGCAAAATACAAAAATACATACTTAAAGACCTTCCGAAATAATTCGATCACACGTAGATCAGAGAAAGTGCAAGTGAAGATGAGAAGAATTTAATAGAGAGAAAGGCGAACTGTCCCAGTCGAAAACCACCGTCAGGATAGTCTGCTCGACTGCAACAGATTCCCGGCCAGTCTAAACTACCTTATGCGCATAATTAGTAGCCTTGCTAAACGTCTTAGTCGAGTGAATGTACGTCCCGAAGGCTATCCAAGGCTCGGCATGCTGGTCGTTAATGGCCATCAGCTGCAAAGCTAACCTACGGGCAACATAAACGGAAATTTGATAAAAAATATAGCTTACAAACCAACGAGATAATTAAATTTACTTACTTTTCTAAATCCTTGAATTCCTTTTCTTTTGCTAAAAGTACGGCATAAATGTCCATGCCTTTAATAAGCAGAGGATCTATTGCATGAGCCTGAAACGGTTAACAAAAGACTTAGGGATTCTGGGACCTAAACCCGAAGGGCCTTTGCGACTTTTGTTTTCAGCTAAATTTCAACTAGTTTAGGTCCGGATACTGGACTAAAAATTAGGGTAGCGTAAACACTTACACGACAAAGCACGGCTTTACTACGCTTCACATCGCCGGCCAGAAAATGCGCCTCGCCTAATGCGACTAAGATGTCTGGGCTGTGGGCTAAAGGCTGCAATCGGGAAAAAATTAATACATTTTGGCACACCATCGCACATCCAAGTACCGTAAATCTAGAGTTTGAATAGCACTAAATTCGAGACTCACCTTCGTTTCCAGCTGTTCGAACAGCGAAACAGCTTGCGGAAATTCGCGAGCATTTAGGCAAGCATGAGCTTTGATCCATGAAGATACCCTAAAATTGTCGGCAATAAAAGAAATATACACATTTCACATATGGCTAAGTTAGATAAGTTCATTGACCCGTCTTGGATCATACCATTCCATGTTCGATATTCCATTAACACCGCTTAGCATCAAAGAAGCCACTTCATTGCCTTTTACTCCAAATGACAGTAAACCCAGGGCAGCTTCTAAAGCCAGCGGACACTCCCTATGAACAACAACAAAGATTACATTGTGATCTGATCGATTAGTAGGTGCAGCAGTCTAGGGCTTACTTTAAAACTTCCTTGTAGCCCGTAATGGCCGAACGTTCCATGCCTCCTTGTTGGTACAATTTTGCCAAAGCCATGTTGATTTTCAGCGTCCTTTGTTTACCCGGTATACCTTCGAGCTGAGAAAATGTTACAAGTACAGTATAGTTTAGCACGCACTAACGAATGGACATCAACATGGTTCCTCTCGAAATGGAAATTTAGAAAATCAGTACACTCACTATAGTAATGGCTTGTGGAAATTGCTTGAGATTGAGATGGCACAAATATATGCTGTATTTAATATCAATGTCGGAAGACAGTTCCTAAATCGAACGAAACAAAAGCGGGAGCATTAGAAATTAATGTTCAGCTGCGAGACGCGCATACTTTTCGTAAAATTTTCAATCCAATTATCCCCACCGCGTGAAACGCCTGTGATTTGCCCTTGTTTTTCAGCAAAGCTTTTTTCATCTGCAAAGCCTTTTGATAAACATTCTGAAAAATTAAATAGACAACACATTTTAGTAGCAACAAGCAGAAATTCAACTAAAGAAAAAGAAAAAATCCTTCGCCAACCTCAGCTTTTCTCCACTCGTTTTGTTCGCAAAGTGAATCTGCGTGCATGATGAGCAACTGGAGCTTTGCAGGCGGAAGAAGAATTTCTGGGTTGTGATCGGAAATAGTTAGCAGCAGGTTGGCCTACGAACGAACAACGGAGATGCGTTAGACAGCTTACATACGAGATAAACTTAAAAATAAAAAACTTAATTGGCCAATTGTGTTTGAATCTGGTAGGGAACGATTTCAGGACAGAATGTGCGAAGCACTTTAGCACTGAGAACATTAGGGGCAGAATCAGACAAACTTATAAGAAAATTGGCATGTCGGTCAAAGTTACGTTATTGTCCTAATATCCTCAGCGCTAACGTCCTTCGGGTACATGTCCTTGATTCAATATGGTATGAATCTCATTAACATTTTCACCAGGATATTTTGCTGATATCATGGTATCATAATATTTGTCAGGTTTCCCAGACTATACAATACATTGTTATAAATTATTTAAAATATACAAATGTAGCATTCATGGATAATTAGGTTACTAGATCTCTTGTAGCATAATCACATATTAACCATCCAGCTGATACGTTTGTTTAGTCCTGCAGGACAATAGGTGGCTGAACCATCTTAGGAGGCTAGAATATTATACATTGCCTATGACATTCCTACTAAATTCCACAGATGTTCAAGCTTAAAAGCATCTATCAAAGACACCCAATTGAAGGCCCTAAAGGTAGCTGAACAGTCATAGGACTGATAGGAGGCTGGAATATCATTGGAATGTCCGATGACATTCCACAGATGCCAAGGCTTTAAAACGCTTATTTGAGACTGCAGGGCACGTATTTGTGTTTTAAGAAACAGAATGTTCTGTCATCATTTGGATTTTGAGATGGTCCATCTTTTGGCAAAAATGAAAAAAAGAAAATGGAATTACGGAATCAGCTCAATAAAACATGAATGAAACTCACCAAACAGGTTACATTTGAAAATAACTTTTGGTCGAACATCTGCCTCACTTGTTCTATAAGTGCCATTTTCGATCGAACTTCACGAATGCTGACCAGAGCTAATGGGAGCAGAAATACGAAAATATCGCACTTCACGACCTAAGCGTCATCTGCTTAATCCGCCATCTTGTGTTTCCTCTAAAAGGTGAAATCGTCGATACATCCCTCGCCGTATTTATGTTTCCATGGAAAACTGATTCAAAAAACATGTATTTAACTATATTAACGAGCATAGGATGTGGAATTTGTTTAGGGTGGTTAATAAGGGGTAGATTTTTCAGGCCACCTAAATTACTAAAAGGAAGCCAGGGGTTCGAGGAGGTATACATATAATTTCTACCGTTCGCCTTTGTTGTTGTCTGCTAAAGTTACCACATGTCATAAAAGTGTAATTTCCACGTGTTTTTATATTTTTATTTTCAGAGTAATGTTTTATCCGAAAGCGGCGAATACAAGCTTGTTTTGGTGGTTAGAAACGACCTGAAAATGGGCAAGGGCAAAGCAGCTGCTCAGGTACTTTAAAAATACGCTTGGTGACGTCAGGATGACGTTTAACTCATCACGGGCAGCCCTCAACACGTCATAATGACGTCACTCGTCATATTTTACTAATTTTTGTATTATTTTTAAGTGTTCCCACGCCACGCTCCTTGCGTACAAGCAAATGGTCAAGACCAATAAAGATGCCCTGAAACACTGGGAGCGATTCGGACAGCCTAAAGTGGTCGTCAAAGTCGAAGACGATAAATCTCTGTTAGTAACCGTTATGAGTTTTGCAAATGAAACTTGGATGGCTAGTTATTAAATTGTCCTCCCTCGAACAGATTGGAAATAGAAAAACATGCAAGAAGCGTCGGGTTGACCACCAGCGTGATACGCGATGCGGGAAGGACGCAAATTGCGAGCGGGTCGAGAACGGTGCTCGGCGTTGGACCAGGTGAGAGAAAATGGTCGCTGACTATATGCTAAACATCTCTCGACTATAAATTAATCATGGGTTTTCATAAGTTCATGCTATGGAATTTCAACGTTAAACTTGTTTTTTCTTTCTAGGCCCCAAAGATCTCTTGGACCAAGTGACTGGACATTTGAAATTATATTGATATTTCGAATAAAACAAACTTTTATAAGGAATGTAGTTTGCAGTTTCTTTAAATATTAAAATACACTTGAACTAGTGATTCGTGGACTGGATCTCAAATATTGGTTGTTGAGATTCAAAGGGGGCCCATCGTCAATTACTGTATTCTGCTGAGTTACTCACGGTGGCTGTTTCTCAGAGAGTTGTTCATTTGAGAGTTATTTTCAGCCAATTTCGCTATCGAGAATACCCAGCATACTGGTAGGGGGTAACTCGACCAGCTAATATTCACGTTGTTGAGTTTATTAATTCCATACATGGGCATTAAACGCCATATATGACCAGAAATGTTTTCATACCTATATGGAAGCTATTATAGCTCCTATATTGTGTCAAACACACCGTAGGATTAAAAGGACCTGACATATTTCTATGAAGCATCTAATAATATCATAACTATCCTACCTGTTATTAATGTACCTAACATGAAAACGTATATTTGAAGATCGACTTACTTTTTGGTAGTGAAATCACACTTTTCCCTTCCTGCATTCTTGTGCTTCATCAAAAAGTCACCACTTTACACAAAACAATGCAGGAACACAAGTGGTATCTAGACACACGAGTGTCAATCTTTTTACAAATTAAAATTTTAAATTATTTCCAGTGTCCCAATCCAACCAGCTCTCCCCACTCTCTAATAATAAGGCGGGCTCATTTCAAATTTCGGCTGCCGGCTTCTTTTCTGACGAAACTGGACGAGTCCAAAAGCCGGCAAACGAAATAAAGAGGTGTGTGGTGTATGACTGAAGTGAAATTCGGTTAGGGTTATCACAAATAACAACAAACCCGAACAACTGCAAATATGTTGTCATCTCGTACTTACGGCGAAAAACCAACGTCTTTTCAACTAGAAGATGGCGGAGATTATTTTTATATCGGATCAGAGGTAATTAGGATAATTGAATATCAAAACGTGGGGTTTAGGACTAAAGGTTCAGTGACGTACAGTACCTGACCAGTATAAACATTGACCGAAAATGCATTATTTTATATAATACCCATCATTTATCTCAAATATAACTTAGGTTGGCAATTATTTACGTATGTTCAGAGGCTCTCTGTACAAGAAATATCCATCTTTATGGCGCCGTCTTGTGACAGTGGACGAAAGGAAGAAAATAGCAGCCCTTGGTAAGACATGCGAGCAAAAAAACTAGGACCATTTCATATCTTAAAAATGTTTTCAGGGTAAATAAATACCCTCGAAGCAGTTAGGGTCATGTATACGTCTGTGTATATGTAATGTTCCCAAGTTAAAACAGTGCCATACATAAGTGGAACTGAACTGTTCACGAAGATCGATTTTCCACTAAATCCCCTGCACTTTCTAAATATCTGGGACCATATCTGACATTTCAGGTTTGGGTCCCCATACGTTAGCCACCAACATCACGCTTTTGCGTTCGGCAGAAGTTGATGACATAATAGACGGTCACGACGAGAAATTTAAAGCGGTTTCACTACATACGGAACCACCTACCGTAAGGTAAGTCCGGCCCGCTGATTCCCGATAACTTAAGTTTCTTGAATTTCACATTTCTGTTCTCGTTTCGCAGGGAACCAAAGACCAAACGCGGCTCAGCGTGGGTGCCATCGGTTCCCAACAGCTCTCACCACTTAGATGCCGTACCGTGTTCCACACCCATTAACAGGAATAGGGTAACCAATAAAAAAATCAGGACATTCCCATTATGGTAGGCCGATTTTTTAGATCAAAAAGTAGATTTTCACTTTTGAGTCAAATTTTTAAATCTATGAAAATATTTCTAGTTTTGACGACACTGACCCGTCGTCGATTCACGAGAACGCTGCTCAGCAAGAGGTTCTTGTGCCGGTACGCTTGGATATGGAGATAGAGGGACAAAAGCTGCGCGACACTTTCACTTGGAACAAAAACGGTAATGGCTTTTAGCGTAAAAACGCGGAAATGTCACGATACTAAGCTGTAGCATGTGCGGTGGAACTCAATATTTTGTATCGCATCCTTCATCGCGTTTTTTGCTTTCATTTACAGAAACCCTCATAACCCCGGAGCAATTTGCCGAAATCCTGTGCGACGATTTGGACCTGCCTCCCGTGGCATTCGTGCCCGCCATCGCCCAATCTATCAGGCAGCAAATAGAAGCCTTTCCCACAGACAACCTTCTGGACGAACAAACCGATCAACGGGTGATCCTCAAGGCAAGACCATAATCCAATTCCGTGAGATCGTGGAGCTAAAACCGAATCATTCGAATCAACTTGTTTTGGTTTTTCTTCCAAATCCAGCTGAACATTCACGTGGGCAATATTTCTCTGGTGGATCAGTTCGAATGGGACATGTCCGAGAAGGAAAACAGTCCAGAGCAGTTTGCGCTTAAACTCTGCTCTGAATTGGGTCTTGGCGGGGAATTCGTGACAGCCATTGCGTACAGTATACGCGGACAGCTCAGTTGGCACCAACGCACTTACGCTTTCAGGTAACAAAAACCGGGTTTACGATACGTTATATTTCTAAATTACCAGCATTTCTCACTAACCCTGTTCCTGTGCCCTTGCAGCGAGGCCCCTTTGCCTACGGTGGAGATTCCGTTCCGCAACCAGGCCGAGGCTGACCAGTGGTGTCCGTTTTTGGAGACGCTTACCGATGCTGAAATGGAGAAGAAAATTAGAGATCAAGACAGAAATACCAGGTATGTTGCAGCTTTCCGGCATCAAAACCAGATTTGTCTTCGGAATGACTCGTTAATATTTTTTTTTTATCTTTCAGACGAATGCGTCGCCTGGCTAACACCGCACCAACGTGGTGATCCGCAGTTTAAAATTCATTCCTTTTCCAGCATTTACCTCATCTTTTTAATGGTGTTCAAAATCCAGTTGATCTTTTTTAAATCGAGAGGTTTGCTGCCACGCCAAAGGTCATGCAATATAAATAACCAATCTCAGCCTCTGGAGGAGATAAACCTAGTTTTCGCGTCTACAATTTTCTTTTATCATTTCGGCATAGACGATGCTCGACTAACGAAGTTTACGGCACTCGGAAGAAATTTCTATCGCATTCAACGACTCATTATTCGTAAATAAAACTCATAAATCTGAAAAAGGTTAAGCGTTTGTCTCGTGTGTAATTTTCTCGTACAAAATATCTTGTCTCACCAAAGCTTAGTCCACACGAGCAAAAGCAAAGTTTTTGAAAACATTATGTCAATAAAAATTTGCTTACCAAGTTTTCGTCCCAATGATTTGGCAAACTTTTAGGCTTTCTTGTCTTTGATAGCATTTTGCACACCGTACGTTCTCAAGACAAGGTTTTCATTCCTTTTCTCAATGAAAACAAAGAAAAAATTACGCTTTGAATGAAATAATTTCCTCAAGATTAACATTTGTAATGCTTACAGAAGTACAGTAGAACCCTTTTAAGAACTTGCTCGAGAAAACATAGTTTTCGAACTTCTTTAGCATGTACTACTGTATATATGTCACCCCCAAATTCCCCCGGCCCATGTCCGGTTTTCAATTAACATGGCCTATTGTTTTACATAAATATGTTTGATATTTACATGAATAATAGTGGTGACAGGAATCAATATATTGACCTGTTTTAGTTTTTCCTCCCAAGCCGAAAGTTTGACTGAATTAAGTAAAAACAAAAAAAAAAAAAAAAAAAACCAGGCGTCATTTAGAATATTGGTAAGTCACCAAAATATGACTGAAGAGCGTGAATAAAAAAACTGGCCGAAAAAGCTATTGAAACTGGCCTCCTCAGCTCAAAGATTCCATATTTTACGGTATTGAGTCTTTGCACATTTTCCAATATTTTGATGTATTGTTTTTAGCAAATGTGACCAAATGACACCTTCTGGGAAGCACTTGAAAGAACCTTTAGCATGCCATGAGTGAGTCATTGGCAGCCAGACGTCTCTGCCATAGCAGCCAACTGAAGTATTGTTTATTTTGGCTGCCATGGCAACCGTTCAATATTTCCGTTAACATTGCAGGTGTTCGCGACAAAAGATAGACAACAGATCAGTGGTAATAATGAAATAATTAGGTGAGTATATTTTTAACTAATAAAATCTGCATCGAAATATGATCTATTATTACGAGGGGGGGTTGGAAGGGATTAAAAGTACGGTTATGAGTTGATTTTAGACCACAAAGTCACCAAGTTTAAAAGTAGAAAACACAAGAAAGAAATTACTGCAAATATTAAGAGGTTCGAAAAGCCAACACCTGAAACTTGGAAAAATAATTCAAAATTAATAACCTGATGTAATTTAACTATTATTTCATTCTTCTATAAGATTTTTGAGATTTTTCAACACATCTGTTGCCTAAAAAAACTTCAGTTTAAAAAAAACCCATAATAAGTCAATTTAGAAATAATAAAACTTGAACGTTAACAAGAACAATCGCATATTTCAAGGCTTATCCCGTAAAATTTCAAGGATCCCTCCCATGAACAAGTACTACAATACTTTTCCAAAAAGTCTGAAAATGTGTACTAGATAATACAATCCAGACTTCTGGACACTTTGGAGCTTCACTGCTATACACTTGAGCTTCACTGCACCACACTTGAGCTTCACTGCAATACACTTGAGCTCCACTGCAATGCACATAAGCTTTACTGCAATACACTTGAGCTTCACAGCACTGCACTTTATTCACATTTTGAGGCACACTAGAAGGGCCTCTAAAATGATGGTCAGGTCCCATTTTGACTCATTAACCGAAGTTTTCTTGGGTCCATTACCACTTCCGATAAAAACTATTTCACCAATTTCTTACATTTTACGAAATATTTCGAAATTACGAGATGTAGTTTCGTAAATGTTAATCTCGTAAATTTATTGTTTTCAGATAAAAACAATTTTCGATGGAGAATAAACCGAGCAAACGTACAAAACTCCGCTCTGGAGCGAGAAATCAAAGAGCAAATGCACCTTGACCGTTTCCCCACCAAATTAGCTACTTATATAAAAAAGATGAATTCCAGCAACCAATAATACTCAAAATTACCATCGCAACATGGCGAGCACGCTGGATTCAGGCCCCAACTCGCCACCAACAGGCGGCTTGGTCTCCCTTCCGGCACACGTCATATGGACCAACAAGGAAGAGGAGAGGTTCTTCCATCCGAAAGCTCCTCCGAAACATCCTGCGGAGCCGCTCGCTGCACCTCGACCGCCTTCTGGCATCTCGCTGGTGGGAGCCGGAATGGATCCCTCTCAGCGTGTATACCGCCTGGAGAGGAGCTTGCGCTTCCTCAAGACCGAACATCAAAAAATGTTGGGCAACCTACACACGGAAGTAGAAAGACTAAAGGAGAGAAACAAAGGTTTGTATCCAATACTATCAAGTAGCTTGGCATCTCCATTTAAGAAAGATTATTAGATTATCGGGGTTTTTTTTGCAACGCGGTTAGATGATGGAAGTCCAAATCAATTAAATGTTCAAAAGGGTACTGATGAGCATATTTTTTTAAATTTTCCAGAGCTTCAGTTTCAACTGGTGGTGGGAAAGCCGCTCGCAATGGTCGAAGAGATCGAGGAAACCGTATCGGTTGTACAATCGCCAAAATCTTACAACGCATCTTCAACGCAAACTGAAGGTACATCATGTCTGACCTTCCTTAAAGACAAATTTGCAAACACTGTCTTTTAAAAAAATCACTCGTTAACAACTTGTGTGTACAGATGTGACTGCGCCTGCAAGTAGTTCCTCGCGTCGCTTCAGCCACTTGGAGGAAGAAATGTCTAGTCTGAGACAAGCGCTGGATGATGCCGAATCCCGCAATTCGGCACTGAGCTCACTCGTGTCTCAGTTGAAAAGGTAAAACTTCATCGCAAAGAGAGACATCAATAAAAAGTTGCACCGTGCTTTGTTACGGACACAAATTATTATTAATAAACCTAATATGTTCTTCCGTGAACACTTTTCCATTGAGCAGGGATAGATAACATAAGGGTGCCGTTACGGCAACATATTGGGGTGTTTCCCACTCCCCTCCGAGCCAAATACATGACCATTGACTCGACAGGATGCATCAGTCCATCTTTACTCAACGGAAGGGTGTCGGTGGTCGATCCGAGGCAGAAAATACTTCTGTTGCCAAGTGCAAACCTGCCTTGTTAAGAGAGCAGATAAGGGGAGGGCGCACTTATTAAGCACGGTGCAACACACTACTTGTAGATTCCGTTAACGTTGACTCGTGTATGGTCACTAGGTCCCACATCAAGCTGAAATCTTCGTCAACGGCATCCACGAGACACTTCTTGAATTCTGTGCAAGACCCGCCGGTGCCGACGTCGTATGCCAAACGTTTTGAGGAATACGAAGAGGCCATCAGGAGGTTGAGGAGGGAAAATGTGGAGCAGAAACATGAGGTAAATCAAACAAGCAAACTTCGCTAATCCGTGTCGAGCCGTTTTATCTTGATAAACTTCGGTTTTCGTTAAATTTTTCACTTTGCAACTTTCTTCCTTTCCTGAAATAACTCTGCGACAGTTACACCACGTTCGGTCGAGCCTAGACGTCTACAGGGGTTTGCGGCGCGTGGCTCCATCATCCAAAGAGGATCCGGACAGCGACAAATTGCCCCACATTGTTGCCCCACCAGCATCAAGACCAAATAACCAGGCAAGAAAAACGTAAGATACATACTCTTAACGCTGCTTCCCGTTCGTTAGAATCGAAGTAACCTTGTACGTTTCGTTGTTTTCTCTTTCTGAACCGAGTTAGGACCGCACTTCCGTCCATTCATCCCCTCTATCTGCACCACGAAGGCTCAGTCTCGAGGGACACGCAGCTCCGGTCTACGTCCGAGCGGCATCCTCGGGCATTAACATTCGCCGGCCCGTTCGCAGACGGCAGAACAGCGAGGACTAGCGTATCCAAGTCCAAGAAGGCAAATGTATTGCAGCATCAAAACGAGACCCTCTGATTATTCGCAAGATTCTAACATTGTTCTCCTAGATGACAATACTCTGCTTCTTCGAGAGCATTCGCGTATATCGTGGTGCCAATCGATGCTGTAACGGAAACCCGATCTCGGTCTTGGTAGTTTACTAGCATACCGATAAATTTGCCGGTCAAATACGAGTCCATTCGTTTGGCAACTGCTTGCAAGTTAATCGAACAAAAGGTAAAGGCTACTACTGCGTAAAAGGTCCTCTTCAATGGCATTAGATAAACTTTAGCGAGCGTAGCAATCGGACAAAACCTTCCGTGTGCGTTGCCATTAAAAACACGAAAATAAGAAGATAAATTTCCGCGGTTACAAAATAATTAAATTATTGCTTTGAACAATGTGCATTGTTCGTGTGATTCGTTTTCAAAATAATTTCAAAACAAGCCATCGAAGATAATCTAAGAATCCCTCTTATCCGTTCTTGTTGGGACCACAGGTTGGTTGGATAAGACAGTGACCCGGTTAATCCGGAGTTTATAAAACAATGATATTAAACCCATATTAGAGAACTAAAACATCTTAACTTTCATATCAAAAGGTTTCTATTATTAAACAAACTTTACAGGTTTAAAAAAACAACAATGAATCGGCCTACTTTCAAGGTTTCTTTATCGAGATCGCAGCTTGGCAAAGCTTGGCCAACAGTCCAGACATTTGCAAAAGCGATTTGACTCCTTGGACGATGCGCATGTGCGTGTAGCCAATTTCCTGTAGAAAAGAACAACAGCTGTCAGCAGATGATGGTTCATGTAGAAATTAACTAGCCAACTTCCCTCACTTTCCCAACTTTTAAAACAAATTTCCCCGACACTCCTCACGATTGAAAAATCCAAAACATTATGTTCTCGTTAAAGTTGGTAAAATAAATTGTTTTAGAGAACAATTTCCAATGTGTTGTAAACGGCCTCCCTGAATTCGACTTGGAAACCTACACGCATTAAAACATGAATCTAATGGCCTTTTTTTTTAAAAAAAATATTTTTTCCTAACTATTCCAAATGACCCTGTTATATCAAAACTCACCTTTATGAATTCAAGCTTGAGGTATTCTGGCATTTCATAGTTTTTACACATCCTAAAGACGGTGCTGATGATGTCCTCGGCCGAATATCCCATCTGCCAGAGGTGCCTCATGATTTTGTACGCCTCGTCGATGTCGCCCTTGATACAATGTTGCAGCATGTCTTTTATTAGGAGGGGATGAGGCTCATCACACACCTAAAAGAAACGGTGGAATTTAAGAGATCTATTCAATTTTCACAAATCCCCCAAGGTACTAAAAATGCAAGTCTGAACACCCTGATTAGCAAAAACCAAATGTCGTAAATGTGATTTTTAATGAAGATTTAACTTACCTTGAAAACATTTTCACTATCAACGTGATCAAAACCCATATAAGTAGACTGCAAATTATTAATGGCCTAAGGATAGAGGAGAACAAATAACTGCACGCATTAATTAAAAATCAAAAGATTCACTTCATTGTCGATCGACCATCGTCATAACTTAGCCCTACCTGTCTGAGATCTCCTTGCGCCGTAAATATGATGGCTTCGAGTCCTCCTTCCGTGTAACTCACATTTTCCAAATCGCAAATTTGAAGCGCTTTTTTGAGAATTTGTTTATCGGTGAGTTTGCTGTATCGCAACATGGCACAGCGGGATTGGATTGGTTCTAAACAGACATTCAAAAATACGTGAAAATGTAAAAGTAAAGCTAACTCCAGCAAACCTAATTTTGTCGCACCGATAATCTTTTCCGATGAATTACACGCCAGAGCGAATCTAGTGGTTTGCGAATATATCTCCATTGTGCGTCTAAGAGCTTGCTGCGCGCCATCTGTCATGCTAAATTAAACCACGCAAAACTTAAAACTGTGTAAAATTTACAATATGAAGACACTGAAACGTAACGTTAATGAAGTGGCCCTACCTGTCAGCTTCATCCAAAATGATTATCTTGTGCTTGCCCTTTGGTAAAGTCACCTTTTGCTGCGCGAACATTTTTATCTTGTTCCTTACAACATCAATACCTCTAAAATCATTTTTTTTTTAGAAATCACAAATTAAGGAAAACATTTCATTTATAACTGGGTTTTCAAAGTTCCAATTGGATACCTGTCGTTTGAGGCATTTAGCTCCAGAGTTGCTTCGCGGAAGGAAGTTCCCAGCAACGCTCGAGCCAAGCACAAGATGGTCGTCGTTTTCCCAACTCCAGGAGGACCCTGGACATTATTTTCATTGAAAATAAACGTTTATACTACAGTAACATACACACAAACAGAAAAAAAAACACCGCTGCCCTTACCGATATTATAATGTTTGGAACATTTCCATCTCGAGCAAACACCTATTGAAAGCGGTAAATTCGGCTTTAGTTAATAACAAATACATGGCACAAGAAAACTATTTCGAGCGCTTCGTATCAACAT
The DNA here is from genome assembly GCA_034696685.1 of Julus scandinavius. Taxonomy (NCBI): domain Eukaryota; kingdom Metazoa; phylum Arthropoda; class Diplopoda; order Julida; family Julidae; genus Julus; species Julus scandinavius. Next base: position 23,967 of record JAQGAE010000309.1, on the reverse strand, counting down.
CTTTCCCCAAGCTCACTTTCAGTAGGGGCTATAATAAAACTTGTATCAGTTGTTTCAAAGTTTCTTTTTGGGCCCTTTTCTATTCTCCATTAGTCCTCCCATTTTTATCCAATACAAGGGACAAGCTTTATACTATGGAGATTTCCTTGAGTGCTCTTTTAGGCCCAGTTGACACGACCGATTTTCCCTCGTCCTTCTACACTTTTCCGTTGTTGTCAAGCGCCTAGCTCAGAGGGCGCCATTACGGCACCGTGGGGCACCATTGAAAGGGCCATATGATCCAGAGGGGTATTGTTTTCCATGGACCGGCTCACACACCCGCGTTGGCGTAACGGACGCCATCGGACCCAAAATAACTAAGCTTGTCAGGTATGTTTGGGACACAATTTGCGTCATAGTGATTCAGATGATGGGAGGGTTGACAATCAAGAAAAGTAGAGAAAAAAGGAAGGGGGTTCTCATGAAAATCTTGCCATAACCCCTTAACAAGACCATATCCAAACGTGAGAGATTTTGAATTACAGTTTGGGTGACAGTTTAGGGGGTACTTTGTCATAGTACTTGCGTCGGTGCATCACAGAGCCTGCTTTTGACGACGGATAGCAGTGTCAATGTAGCCCACCTAAACCCGGACTACTAAACAAGACTTACTTCAAGCCTAGAGACAGTCTCTTCATTCCCTACGATATCGCAAAATTTTATAGGACGATATTTTTCGACCCTACAAACAAAAAATTTAAAAAAATGTAACGGATGGCATAAATGAATTCGGTGACCATGGAATTCCATAGGCACGCACGGCTTTGTTCAAAATGTTACATCCAAACAAATGAAACAAGGAACTTGTTTGACATACCATGGCGTGAGTTGTGTTACGCTCGTCGAGGGCAAGGATTTCGACTCGCGTTTCTTATTTTCTGCGTCGTCTTTACTGCTTTTACTGGACGAAGCCGTCTCCACTTCCATCACTTCAACTTCCATGTCAGCCATCTTTAATATTTTCCCGCCCTAAATTCATTTACGTCATGCGCAGACGATGCGATATTCGTGAAATTCGTTCAACTGTGATAAAGGTACGCAGCAAATACGGCGGGAATATTCAAAAAGCATCTTGGAGAAAAATTAAACTTTATAAAAACAGCACAAAAAAAACCCAAAACAGCAAACAGCTTGTGTTAAACCTATTCGCCAAAGCGATAATAAAATCTTTAGCCATTAAAACGTGAACTGATTGAGCTAATGGAGGAGTGACCCATATTGGTAAAAGGTGGACATCGTCCAGAATTTAAATTTTTATACTGTATGGGGCCATTCAAAAAAGAAGTCCCCTAAATTCCTTCAAAAATGTACCCCCTCCCCCTAACATCCCGTCCACCTGGTGTCCATTTACCCAGACTCCCCTCCCCCTCATGAACGTCATTTTTGAAAAGTAGGGTGTCCAGAAAATTTGTCGGAATATACAAAGGGGCCCATCCTATAAATTTTCAAGTACTCGTCTCGCAACAAATTCCACAACATTATTCCAGATTTTATGATTAGCAGAAATTTTCTGACCTTGAAGGGAAATTCCAAGACAAAACTTTGGCTTTGAAAATTAAGTTTTACAATTTGAATGAATGAAGCATATGACGGTACGCTCTTCTGCAAACACTTCAGCGAGCAGTCCGCTCACCTGCACTGACTTCCGTGAACGGTCCGCTCACCTCGTCCGACTTTGGCGACGTCACCACTCTATTCGCCCAACTTCTGCAAACGATCAACTCCCCTCCGCGTCTACTCCTAGAATGGTCGTTAGGCGTTAATATATTTCAATTATGAGAAAAATTAAAACGTTTGAATAAATCCATAGATAACTTTTCGCGTCCGGAGCATTTCTGTCACACTCGTGGAATGTTGGTAATCGCCCTTAACAAATCTGGCTGCCCTACGCTAGACCATCTCTATATCCTGAATATGAACCATCCTGTGAGAGTCCCAAACAGGAGCGCAATATTTCAACATAGGACGAACCCAATTTAATGCATAGATAGTTTCCGCCACATTTTCTATCCCTGGGACTACGGCAATTTTTTCACATAATGGATATGAAAGATTATACAGTACAAAAAAGACAATAAGAATATGCATAACAGTATTTTTATTATCACAAATACGCGTGATAGAAAAGTTTAGGAAAAAACAATTTTATATTGCCATTTAACAGACCACTTCAAATAACATGAAATGGATATTACAAAATTAGAAAGTTTTCGGTTATTATACATTTGGCACAACTAGAAGCACTTGCGATGAACAATGCTTGGTCCAGATTCATCGTATTCCTGCTTACTAATCCACATTTGTTGGAAAGTAGACAAAGAAGCTAAAATAGAGCCCCCGATCCATACCGAGTATTTTCTTTCAGGAGGTGCTATGATTTTGATTTTCATGGTGCTAGGAGCTAAAGCCGTGATTTCTTTCTGCATTCTGTCTGCAATTCCAGGATACATGGTGGTACCGCCGGATAAAACCGTATTGGCGTACAAATCTTTTCGAATATCGACATCACATTTCATTATGGAGTTGTAAGTAGTTTCGTGAATTCCACAAGCTTCCATACCTATTTAGGAAAAGAAAGTTTCAGTTAAATTGTCATGTCGGTAGATATATTTATGGATTGTGACTTGAAAATTTATTAAGCGGGGGAACGGCACGCTTCCGTGAGTAGGGATAGATCATGGCCTTCTGCCGAGTAATGGTCGAGCGATTGGTTCTGATGACACAAGAGTAAGGACCGTATGTACACTGCCCATCTGGCAGTTCACAAACATCTGTGTTGAAGTAAACGCGCAATCCAACTCAAGTTTCACTCAGAGCTCCCTCAGGTCCAAGTACATCTTCAGATTCCATCTTTTAAACACTCTACTTACTAAATAGCAAATGGTGGAAGAGATACTTGCCTAAAAATGCTGGTTGAAACATGGCTTCAGGGCATCGGAACCTCTCGTTACCAATGGTGATGACCTGACCGTCGGGCAGTTCGTAAGATTTTTCTAGGGAGCTTGAAGAGGCCGCAGTTGCCATTTCCTGCTCGTAATCCAGACCAACATAACACAGCTTTTCCTTAATGTCCCTAACTATTTCTCTTTCGGCAGTGGTCGTGAATGAATACCCTCTTTCGGTGAGGATTTTCATGAGATAATCGGTAAGATCACGCCCTGCCAAATCCAGACGCAAGATCGCGTGGGGCAAAGCATAACCCTCGTAGATTGGTACGGTGTGAGACACGCCATCGCCACTGTCCATGACGATGCCTGTTGTACGACCAGAGGCATACAGAGAAAGGACGGCTTGGATTCCAACATACATGGCCGGTGCATTGAAGGTCTCAAACATTATCTGTAAAAATACAAATTAATTTTTTATTTCACAATGAATCTACTGTGTATACAATTTCATAAAAACATAAAACATGTCTACATACCTGAGTCATCTTTTCCCTATTGGCTTTAGGATTTAAGGGAGCTTCTGTTAGTAGAATAGGATGTTCTTCAGGGGCCACCCTTAATTCATTATAAAATGTGTGATGCCAGATCTTCTCCATATCATCCCAATTGGTGACAATTCCATGTTCGATAGGGTATTTCAAAGTTAGGATTCCTCTTTTGCTCTGGGCTTCATCTCCCACATAACTGTCCTTCTGACCCATGCCAACCATCACACCCTAAAGACAAGATTAAGAAACAAATATTATTAAGAAAAAATAAAAATAAATCATATTTGGATTTCTAGTCATCAGGGGGTGAGAAAACCATTTGGAGAAGGGTCAAATTGGATAAGTTTTCAAATGTTGACAACCAAAGCACCGATTATAATCCCAAATGCGTAAAATAATGTGAATTGCGGGGCACATTGAACATCAACACTTTCAACGCGCATTGTGGCCCTATACATAGACTAATGCAGTTTCATAAGGCCCTTTCTAATACGTCTCATCGATGGTTAACTAAGGTGTATCTGGCCAAATATGGCCCATATATAAATTATCTATTTTTTTTACCCGAAGACACGCAACTATTCAGTTAAAAATTGTCTTAACATGTCTGCGATGATTATTTTGAAAACACAGATGTTTCGTTACCTGATGTCTGGGTCTTCCCACGATGCTGGGAAATACTGCCCTCGGTGCATCGTCTCCCGCAAATCCAGCTTTACACATCCCGGATCCATTGTCGACCACTAAGGCAACCACGTCGTCGTCGCACATTTTGACTTAGCAAAAACTTTGGTCTGAAATAATTAAAAAATTTAATGTTAAATTAATATTAAACAATGACATTTTAAAAAAATCAACTTTCACTATACAAATATCGCACTTAATAATAATTTATAATAATAAAACTTAATTCCGTACTTTTGGTTTATCATTAATAGGAACTGTTCTATTACAGAATTAATTACAAATTACAATTCAAGTTATTATTCAAAATTAAATAGTCAACAATAAATATCAATTTTTATTAAAGTTCAATCATAAATGTGTACAGAAATATTACAATTTTATGGAAATTTTTGTAACTATTAACTCCGGATTAACCGGCTGTCTTCGCCCTTAACCACCCAACCTCCATTCCAATCAATACTATTAATATTTGAATTATAAACACTGGGTTAACCAGCTATTTTCTCCCTCAACCACTATGACATCCCGCACCAAATCGGACGGATAAGAGAGAGTCAGCCGTATTCCTACTATAATTTTTAAACACATAACACCGAATTAACCGGCTATTCTCTCTCTCAACCACCTTGGCCCAGTTCAAAATAGGACGGAAAAGAGGGAGGGAACTCTATTCCAAACAACACTATTCATTTTTAAATTTTAAACACCGGATTAACCGGCTATTTTCCCCCTCAAGCACCTTGAGCCCAGTCCCAAATAGGACGGATAAGAGGGAGTGAACCGTACTCTTACTATAAATTTTTAAACAAACACCAGATTAACCGGCTATTTCCTCTCTCAACCACCGTGCCCCCAGTCCCAAATAGGACGGATAAGAGGGAGTGAACCGCACTCCAATAAATAATGTAAATTTTTAAATATTAAACGCCGGATTAACCGGCTATTTTGTCTCTTAAATCACCTTGACCCCAGTCCGAAATAGGACGGATAAGAGGGAGAGTACTTAAAACTATAAATGTATATAGTATAATAATCTATATGAAAATGTTGACGAACCTAAGGGACGAATGAGTCCGATGAAATCCAGATGTAGAAATGAAGTTTGTTGCCTCCTGCAAACCACTCGTTTGGAGGTTTGTCTTTTTTCCTATTCGTCCACATCTCAAAATCCAACAAACATGTCCATATATGGCGAAAGCAGGACGAACGAATTTACATAAATATTTCGAACCGGTTTTTAGTAGCCGTGACTCACAAATTAAGGGACGAGGGTTGGCTCCATCCATCCATATTATATAAAAGGTAGATTGTTCATTTGAACGTAAAGCAGTCCAGACAAAACACACATTTAACAAAATACTACGCTCACAAGGACGGGATTTTAAGTTCAGCTAGGGTCCTTTGGACGGCAATATGTGTTGTATAAAACAATTAAACATAAAAAAAACATTAACTAATATTTCAAAAGTTAAAAAACAAATAACTTTTTTAATAAACATTAAAGAATATAATCAAAACATAAACAAAGACATTAAAGGAACAAAAAAAAACATTAAAAAGAACCAAAATACGAAAATATAAATAAAAAACATTTCAAAAAACATAAACCATAAATAAGAAATTAAGAAATATTAAAAAAACAAAAAAATATTAAAATTATATTAAAAATATTTGTAAAAAAAAATTTAAAAAACATACACATCATGAAAAAACATTTAGAACATGTAAAACATGAAGAACATAAAAAATACATTTAAAAACATCAAAAAGGCATAAAAGCCGCCAAAAATTCAAATTTAATTTAAATTATTTTGATGTACAAATTATACATACATAGTTTCATGTGGGTGGCTGAACAGCTCTAGGCGGCTGAACAGCCTTAGGAGGCTAGAATATCATAGTGGAATATCATGTCTGGAAGTCTAACAGTGGCTGGAATAGCATATAATTGCTTTATACAGCAGTTCTTCAAATTGATAACTGGAATAATAAACGTCATAGACAGCTGGTACATTTAAACTGATAGCTGGAATATTTTATAATTGCTGTGTACTGTATTTCAGTATTTCTTCAAAATGATGGCTGGAAACCTCAAGGTGGTTGGAATCTCTATAATTGCTATGTACAGTATTTCTTCAAATTGTTAGCTGGAATCTTCTTAGGGTGGCTGAAATAACATAAGCATTATATTTGAAGGCTTCCAGCCACCTTAGTTGAAGATAGCTGTAGTCCCTATGATATTCCAGCCTCCATAAGGCTGTTCAGCCACAAATTTAAAGTATTGTAAAACCTACATTCGCTTTTCATAAAAACTTTTCCTAAAACTAAATAAATAATGTAGTGATAACGTAAAAAAAAAACCATGTTGACAATTAGATTTGAGGCCATTTTTTAACATTAAAATTTATCAAAATTCTACAGAAATAAAATCGGTTATTTTGTAATTTTTACTAGAAATTTAGAAATGTTTATACGCTTTTTCACATCCTCTCAAGAAAGTTTTTTTTATAGTGGAAAACGGTTTTGAAATTTTTAATCTGATAATGAAAACAAAAGTGAATTTATTTAGAAATTGAAATGCAAGAAAAACATCCGTTATTCGAGGAACTGTAGACGAGGCCGGAAATGGTAACTTAGAAACATAGTATATACATGGAAACATTTATATCAAGATTTTATGAAAAGATTTATGAAAAGATCCTGTGTTCAAATTTATCAGAAATTTAAGTTGAAAACAACAAAAAAAAACGTTATCACGACAAATATAAAGTTCAATGTTTGTTTAAAATAATTTCGATATGATGACTCAACATCCATATATAAGTTCCTTGGGTAAAAAAAGAGGAATTAGTGTTAAAATCATAGTAAAATTATAGAAGAACATCCTTAAAATATGTTAAAAAACACAAAAATTACATCATCAAAATAAACAGTAGAAGGAAGGCCCTATTACGAAGGGATATGGAAACTTTTTGGGGGCAGGTTTGAGAAGTGGAAGATGGAAGAGGGGAAAGGGCACAAATTTGAGTGGGCTCCAAATATCCTCGTTACACCACTGTCAATTTTTATTTATAATATTTAATAATTACGTGTACCATATCTAAAGGATGGATAGGTCCTTGAATTGGGCAACAAAACGATTATAATGGTCAATTAAGCGCTTCTTTTATGGCTCATTTAAACGAGTTTAGATCTGGTTACGAGACTATTGTTTTCCAGATCCCAATTAAAATTAATCAAGGATCATTAAGTAGGCCTAACACAAACAAAAAAGTTGTCCAACCACATTTGATAGGGCAGCTTAATTAGTGAAACATGTTAAGGGGAAGACATTGAACCATGTTCTTAAAATAGACAACTACAGACACACAATAATAAGAGTAATATCGTAAAATGTGGACACTTTAGTCTGCTTTGGCCTACTTTGGTCTGCTTTCGGACTTTGGGTTGCACTTGGGGAAACTTTGGCCCAGTCATCATTTTGTCCACTTTGAATGTCTTAAGGGGGTTTCGATTATTGGGGCTTTTTCTGCCATTTTTTTGTTTCACAATCTTACGTCATATTGTGGTGACTTACCAATATTATAAATTCAGTATATTCTTATTATTTAACTCGAAAAGGACCATTGCAGAGAAATTAACCCTCGTAAAGTAGGGACCTAAGTGCCCTTGTTTTATTTTTTAGCGGGGAATATTCATATTTTGAGTATATCAACTCCATACATGAGCATTAAACTCCCTATATGGCCCTAAATATTTTTTCACTAGGGATATGCTTCGAAAAACGCCCTAGTCCAAAGTTACCCCACACGGTACCCTACAACATGATGGGGGAAACTTTGGGATAGCTATGGGATGGAAATATATAGGACTGTACGTTGGAAAAATATATTGTTGTTGGTTGAGGTCTAAGGCTCCCCCCCCCCCTGGTGAAAAAAACAATACAGATTTCTATTGTTATTTGGAACGTTGTTTTCTATTGGTATCAATAGAAAATTTCAATTGTTTCAATTGTTTTCTATTGTTCAGTCAATACAGCTAAACCATAGAAGTCAATAGAAGCCAACAAAAGTCAATACATGAACCATAGAAAACAATTCAAATAAATAAAGTGTCCAAATAACGTTAGAAACAAATAGAAATCTCTATTAGTTTCTATTGTTTTTTTCACCAGGGAAAGGCGATTAAGGTTATAAATGGCCCAACCGGTTAGGAGTTGATCACGTATAGGCTCTACAGGACTTGTCAACTAATGACAGAAAGGACCATAGACAGACTGGGCAGGACAGGAGAATTGGCCAAATATGGCCCATACTTGTCCCATCACCATCAGTGGCGTCAGTAAGGTCCATATATGGCTCAGCAAGGCATGATTAAAGGGACCCAATTAAGTAATATCCATAATATATTCCAGAATATATACAATACCAAATACAACTTAAAGGCATTTCCTGTGTACAACGCTGGGTCCTGATTCATCATATTCTTCTTTGCTGATCCAGCTGTATTGGAATGTGGCCAGAGAGGCCAATATGGAACCTCCTATCCATACAGAGTACTTCCGTTCTGGGGGTGCGATGATCTTGATGTTCATGGTGGGGGGCGCCAAAGCAGTCAGTTCTTTTTGCATGCGGTCTGCCATACCTTGATACATGCTGGAACCCCCTGATAGGACCACATTGGCGAAAAGGTCCTTACGTACATCTAGGTCACATTTCATTACTGCATTATACGTTGCCTCGTGTATACCACATGACTCCAGTCCTGCAAATGAAATAGGAACATTATATAGGGCCACATAATCAAACATTGAAATGTTATATACCACAAAATGGAGATACGTACTTTGGGCCAAATATACCGGCCTTAAGTTATACCCTCCACCGGACCAAAGTTACCCTCCAACGGCCCATAGTTACCTTCCACGGGCCAAAGTTAGCCTCCACAATATCCCCATTTTATATAATAAAGTTCACTTACCCAGTAAGGACGGTTGGAAAAGGGCCTCAGGGCATCTAAACCTTTCGTTGCCAATGTTGACGATTTGTCCATCTGGCATTTCGTAAGACTTTTCCACGCTGCTGGACTTGCCAGAGGCGTCCATCTCACTGTCGAAATCCAAGGCCACGTAGCAAAACTTTTCCTTGATGTCCCTAACAATTTCTCTTTCCGCGCTAGTTGTAAAAGAGTAGCTTCTTTCTGTAAACAGTCGTATGAGATAGTGAGTGAGATCACGTCCTGCCAAATCCATTCTCGATATGGCGTGGGGTAAAGAGTAGCCCTCGTAGATGGGGACATTGTGGGTGACACCGTCTCCAGAGTCCATCACGATGCCAGTGGTCCTTCCAGAGGCGTACAAGGACAGTACAGCTTGGATGGCGACGTACATGGCAGGGACATTGTAGCTCTCGAACATGATCTGAAAGTACAAGACAGTCCATATACAATTTCACTGACTATTAATCTATGTTCATCCAACTGCCCTTCTTACAATTTGCAACCATGTTATATACCTGGGTCATTTTCTCTCTATTGACTTTGGGATTCAATGGGGCCTCAGTGAGTAAAACCGGATGTTTTTCTGGTGCAACCCTCAGTTCATTGTAGAACACGTGATGCCAAATCTTCTCCATGTCATCCCAATTGGTGACAATTCCGTGTTCAATGGGGTATTTTAGTGTTAAAATCCCTCTTTTGTTTTGGGCTTCATCTCCTATGTAGCCATCTTTGTCTCCTATCCCAATCATTGCCCGCTGAAAAATCCACAAAACGAACACTTTGTGATGACTTGATGACGAGTTTGTGATAAGTTTAAATGTATCGATAAGTGATGAGTTTTCAAAAATTACCTTGTGTCTCGGTCTCCCAATAATAGATCTAAAATACAAAAAACAACACCATGAGAGAACATAAAAATCAGATAGCAGTACACATGGCAGTATTCGAAATACTTACGGGAATACTGCCCTTGGAGCATCTTCTCCAGCAAATCCAGCTTTACACATTCCAGATCCATTGTCCACAACCAAGGCTTGAATTTCCTCATCGGTAATCATATTTAAGAATCTAAATTGTTTTCAGTAAGCTTATTATCATAATTTGAATTACTAATGAATCTGTTAATAATATTGTTAAGTCACCAGACTATGACTGAAGTATGTACATTAAACAACTGACTGGAAAAGCCCCACTTAAACCCACTTAAGACATTCCAAGTGGGCAAAACGATGACTGGCCCAAAGTTAAGACCACTGCAACTCAAATTCCCAAAGCGGGCCCAAGCAGGCTAAAGTATCCACATTTTCCGTTAGTTTAAAACTATATTCCTACCTGAAATAATAAAAAGCAGTGAGTAATTCCGATGAATCCTAAACAGAATTCCAGTTCACCAGATTAAGATAATTTTAATCTAATTGTTGCGTCAATGTCATATCCGATTAAGGATTAATTATCAGATTGTATTTGCGATGTTCGTGTAATCTTATCTTTAAAAATGAGAACACGTTCAATAAAATAATCATATTAGTGAAAATTAAAAAGTAGTAAACAATAGTTCAACAATTATCTCGAATCTTAGTAAAAAGTTCAAGAGTATCCACTGTAGTGCATGTAGTTGCATAAACCGTTTCTTTATGTAGTGTTTGTAGTTGCACAAACTGTTACTTTATGTAGTGTTTATAGTTTAATAAAACGTATCTTAGTGCAGTGTATGTAGTTGCGTTTCTTGATGTAGTACATGTAGTTGCACAAAGTGGCACTATATAGTGTCACGTAGTGACTGTAGTTGCACAAAGCGTTACATGCACTATAAATAGTTTCAGGTTACTTCATGTAGTGCTTGTAGTTGCATGAAGCACTACTTTATATATAGTGTACTTTACACAAAGTGTAATTTTAAGTACAAACCTAACTTCCGGAACATTTTCAGTAATCCTAAATGCATTTCTCCAAATGGCATAAAAATGTATATTTTATTGGTTAATTGTATCCCCTATTCCCTTAATCATCCTGCTAGATGTAACACCTTGGATCCCCTTTCCTGATAATCTTCTTTCGTGATCCATTGTTCTTGGAAGGCCTTCAAAGAAGCCATGATGGATCCTCCAATCCACGCGTGGAATTTCCTCTCCGGTGGTGCGACCACATTTATCCTCACACTGGGAGCCACCAATTGAAACAACTCTTTTCTCACCCTATCAACGCATCCGGGAAACAAGCTACTACCACCGCACAGCACTATGTTTTCGTACAGATCTGGACGGTTGTCTATGTCGCATATGGAGATGTTCTTGAAAATAGTTTCATGAATTCCAGGGATTTCCATTCCTGAAAATTCAAAAAGGGTTTTTAATTTCTATTCCATAAAATATGGCTGCTTTGGGACTTTGTCCCATAGGAGGTAACTTTGGGGCAGTGGGAGGTAACTTTGGGGGAGTGGGAGGTAACTTTGGGACAGTGAGGGCACTTTTGGGACAGTGAGGGTAACTTTGGGGCAGAAATCTAAAATAACCACCAAAAACTGTCCCAAAGTATCCCCTATGAGATCGCAACCAGTATGTACACGCGAGTATATACAGGTGACCTTTACAAGTCAGCATTACATTTACCATTTTATTGGGGCTATGACATCCCAAACATCCTTACAACATCCTTGACAACTTCAGGAATGTTTCAAATATTACTTTTCTGATAATTACAACGATAATAAAATGTTTACCTAACAAGGATGGTTGGAAAAGGGTTTCCGTGGCCCTAAATCTTTCATTGCCGAGGGTGACCACGTGACCGTCCGGCAACTCGTAGGTCTCTTCGTACGCGGTCGATTGCTTAGCCATATCTTGTTTGAAATCCAGAGACACGAAACATAATTTTTCCTTGATATCTTTGACCAGTTCTCTTTCAGCTGAGGTGGTGAAAGAGTAGCCTCTCTCGGTGAGAATTTTCATGAGGTAATCGGTGACATTGCGGCCACCCAAATTGCTACGAGAAGCGTAGGTATTCTCTTCGAAATGTCCAAAGCGGTAAGACCCAGTCGAAAACACACCTGCCCCAATGTCGACCACAAATCCGGTCACTCGACCTGTGGCAGTCAATGCCATCATGGTCGGCATTGCCACGTACATGGCTGGCACATTGAAACTTTCGAACATGATCTAAACATTGAAAAACATTGAAACTGTTTAAAATGGATAATCATAGGTGTGCAGATGGCCAGGGTGTAAGCTTGCCCTGAGGTAAGTGGGCTTTTGGATGAAATGGGCATAGGTGGGCTTGTCAGGGTGTCAACTTGCATGAAAGCAAGTGGGCCCTTGCGGAAATGGGCAGACGTGGGCTGGTTAAGGTGTCTACTTGCCCAAAGGCAAGTGAGACCTTGATGAAATTGGTATAAGTGGGATGGCCAGGGTGTCATAATGCATGAAACCACGTGGGCCCTTGATGAAATGTGCAGAGAGAGGCTGGCCAGGGTGTCATCTTGCATGAAAACAAGTGGGCCCTTGATGAAATTGGCAGACGTGGGCTGGTTAAGGTGTCTACTTGCCCCATGGAAAGTGGGCCCTTGATGAAATGGTCATAGATGGGCTAACCAGGGTGTCATCTTGCATGAAAACAAGTGGGCCCTTGATGAAATTGGCAGACGAGGGCTGGTTAAGGTGTCTATTTGCCCCATGGAAAGTGGGCCCTTGATGAAATGGGCAGAGGGAGGCTGGCCAGGTTGTCAGCTTGCATGAAAACAAGTGGGCCCCCTTGATAAAATGGGCAGGGATGGGCTGGTCACGCTGTCAGCCTGCACGAAAACAAATGGACCCTTGATGAAATGGGCAGAGGTGAGATGACCAGGGTGTCAGCATGCATGACATTTTAGTGTAACGATTTGTAGTTGCATTTGGTAATTGTTTCATGTCCAAAATTAGTTTAATTAGTGAATTACCTGCGCCATGTTCTCCCTGTTGGCTTTTGGATTCAACGGAGCCTCAGATATTAAAACTGGACACTCTTCGGTAGAGATGTTTAATTCGTTCGTAAAGATGTGACGCCACACTTGTTCCATATCATCCCAATCGGTGACAATCCCATGCTCGATGGGGTACTTTAGCGAGAGGAATGCCCTTTTCCTTTGGGCTTCATCACCGATGAAAACATCTCTTTGGTCGTCGAACATCATGGCGTACTAAATTGTAAAACAACACGAAATTAACGAATTATAAAGTATGTTTTACGATGCTATAACCAATTAGCATGAAAACAACAAGGGGGAAACCACAAGAACCAAGGATTATATTAAGTTGATTTGGAAATCAAATTCTGTTCTAATCACATGAGCGTTTGAAATTTCAGAAAAACGTGTAATCTAATGCCAGCATGGGATGTGATTATCTATCATTAAAATATAATTACAAGTATGACCAACAAAAATACACAGTTGTTGATTATACATTACCTCAGGCCTGGCTCGTCCAACGATATTGGGAATAACAGTTCTAGAAAACGAAAAAAATAACAAGTTATACTGCAGTGTGCATTGATTAGGCAGACAAATTTTTCCACGGCACATCACTTTTTCCATCGGAACCCTCGGCCCCTAAGTGCCCATTTATTTTTGCTTTATGGCCAATATGTCTATGAGGTTAGGTCACAGGTTTAGACCAAGTTTAAATGGTTAACTTAATTACTATGGAGATCAGTTAACATACTCTGATTGTGTAACCAATTGAAGTATGAAAACCATTCAATTTAACATTTTGTGAAACTCTGAATAAACATGTCAATTGTTAACAACATTTGCAATAGGGACCTTCTAGAATGTAAGGATCATGTAATGAAATTCTCACCTCGGAATATCGTCTCCAGCAAAACCAACTTTACAAGCTCCAGATCCATTATCCATCACCACAGCCGGACGAACATTAGACATATTTGGAAAACTAATTAAAAATTTTTACAACAACTTCGTTTGCTGGTTGAATGAGTAGTTATTAGACGTTCAACTCTTTTAATTTTGTACTTAAAGCTTGCATTTGTGTCCAAGCTTCTAACCGTGACAACAGATAACGGTTCTGTAACAAAAACACACAGATATACATATAAATTTTAAATAACAATTTTCAAATTTGATTCAAAAAGAGATTTAAAAAAGAACCTAACACCCTATGCATAATGGAATGCACGTGTGAATAATGGAATGCAAACGTGTTTTAATTCTACAATTGCCAAAAATATCATAATTTAATTGTAATTATGATAGTTTTTGAATTTTCTTTTTGCGTATTTTAAAGTATTTAAAGTGATATTAAAAGGCTGGGTACAACGTTATTTGCGTTTAGTCAGTTTAGCATGGAGTGGAATCCCAGGTTTATGGGCCTAATAGATTTCAATTATAAAATAACAGGTTAATTGAGCATGCAATCATGTGATGACGATGAACAAAGAATTCATGACATATTTCATAATTCTTGCATTTTATTGGATAATATTTAATGCCCTTAACGCATTCCACTTGAATTCCTTGACAAAGTCAATGAAGCAAATCACTTAGTAATTGTTGCTGAGAGTAGGAAGTTGTCAACTGAACTACAGCTCAATCAAGGTGCGGTACCTATACTTTCGTCTTGGTGCCACTTAAGTGCTTATGTATTTCAAATTGTTTTAAACAATTTTATTGTAGATACTATTAGTATATCATGCGTGGAAATTGTATTGTGCTCGACAACGGATCTGGAATACTAAAAGTAGGCTTTGCCGGAAACGATGAACCAATTAAACGAGTACCCGTCCTTGTTGGACAACAAAGAATGATTGAGGTATAGCGAATTCACTGTTCAGGGAAGAAATCCTCCTAATTTTAGAGTAAATACCGAGTTCTTTTACTGACATCAATTTCTCTTATTTTTCCAGTATAATGAATGCACCCGCTTTTATGGAAACTTTTTCGTTGGAGGAACTGCTCAGAAGCACCGCAGAAACATCTCTATAAGACATCCCATGGAACATGGAATTGTGACAAACTTAGATGACATGACAAAAGTTTGGAAAACAGCGTTTGAAGATGTTCCAATAAACTGCCCACTTTTGCTCACAGAAGCTCCTCTGACCCCAAAGAAGGAACGTCTCCAGACTGCCCAGGTTATGTTCGAGGAATTGCAATTTCCGGCATTATATTTTGCGAACACGGGAACAATGTGTCTGATGTCCGCTGGACTGACCACTGGCGTTGCTGTGGACATTGGGGACGGTGTCACTTCAGTTGTACCCATTTACAAGGGTAAAGAAATAACTAGCAGCATTGAACGCAACGACTTTGCAGGCAGGGATATGAACAAGTATCTCATGAAATTACTTGAAGATAACGATAGCAACTCTTGGCCAAATCTGGAAGGAAATGACAGATATTCCAATACAGCTTCAACGAGAATCAACGTGAGGAACGCCAAAGAACAGTACTGCTACGTGGCAGAAAACTTCAAGGAGGAAATGGCCAGGGAATCTAAAGAGCATTATTTTCAACTCCCTGATGGCAGTCAGATTACCATAGGAAACGAAGCCTTCCGCTGCTCAGAAGCACTTTTTCAACCGTCGCTAGTTGGTACGGTAACAACTTATGTTCCTGTTGATAAGTTGTACTGTCCAATGAAAGTTAGTCCACCCAAGGATAGATATATAACAAGATTTGTTTCTCTTCCAAAACAGGACTATCTGCTGGTGGACTTCATGAAATAACATGTAAAGCTATTGCAAGATGTAAGCAAGAAATTAGGGAATCTTTGTTTGAAAACATTGTAGTTTGTGGTGGAACTGCTCAACTGCCAGGACTTGTACCAAGGCTGAAAAAAGAAATTAAGGCACTGATGCCAGGCCAAGTTGATGTAAACATCGATGGACCACAGGATACTTATAGTGCGTGGAAGGGAGGATCTATTCTGGCATCCATGTCGATGTTTAGAAATATGGCAATCAAAAAGGAAGATTATGAGGAAAATGGTGATAAAATATTTAATTGATTGATTGATTAATTAATTATACTTTTTGTGTTGTTTGAAAATTAGGATTAATTTGTATTGTTATAGTTTCAATAAAAGTTTATATAAAATCCGACTACTTTTGTGTTTTATTAACTATATGATTGTGTATTAATGTGATAATAAAAATATTTATACAAACTTTTATGTTGTCAATTTAATATTATTTTAATTAAAAAAGGATAATAAAAACATTATGTAATAAGATAATTAGAAATCATAAGGTAATTAAATAAATCTTGACTTTTAATCACATAATTTCTTTCTTTAAATCATAAATGTTCATTCTCACATATCCGATTCATTCACATCAGGTCCCATTCAGTGATATGTCATCCGTGAAACTTCATAATCGCTATCTACACATATCCGACTTTAAAGAAAATATGTTTGACATTTGTGATGTCACAGGACATCCGTCTTATGACACACAATTTAAACTTCTGTTGTGTTGTAATGTGATGTTTCTCAAATACGGTCAATGAGGTGAAGCAGTCTTGAGACGCGTGTCACAACCAGTACTGGTCACAACATAATTAAACTGATGTTGTGCTATGATGTTCGTACACTTGAAAACGGAGGTTCTCAAATATGGACAAGGAGGTGGAAGTAACATCAGGGAAAAACCCCAATAATCATTATTCAAATATGGACTGAACGGTGACGGAATGTTTGTGGATGCTTCAACTAAATTCAATGAAAAGATAATTGGCGGGATAATTGGTCGTTTATTTTCAGGTTTTGACGGCTAAAAAACGGATTTGATGTGTGTGAATGGACCTTTAATAACGCTAAAGTCTATTTCATGTTATTTAAAAGATATTTTAATGGTAAACTTTGTACTTGTTGTGAAAGTATTAAGGTATATAAGGCTGGTTTAGATGTTGTTCAACAACTTGTTGGATTTTTGATCATTCCAGTGGTTAAGGCTTATAAAACTTACCTTTGAAAATATTTTGAAAGTACGATGACAGAGGATATTCGTCCTTTGGTCCTTGATTTCGGATCTGGATTAAGTAAAATTGGATTTGCTGGAGATTCACATCCACAGTTGATTTATCAAAGCTGTGTTCAACAAACAAAAAATTATGTATTGTATTATTTTATTAATTTAACATGAATGGGAACTTCATTTTTATGAATGATGAATTTTTGTTAATTAGATAGTTCTATATCAGTGAAACTGCTACATTTTTAGCAACATTTTGATGAATGTAAACTTTTTAATAATTAAATTGGGTGCAAGTGGTGTGGTTATGCCATATGTATAGTTTGAGTCCTACTGTGTGTGTGTGAGGGGAAGGGGGGGAGAATAAGGTATGCAACTTGTTGAGTTTAAGGGGAGGGGGATCATGAGTGTTGAAATTGGGATAAGGGAGTTGTGGTTTGGGAGTTTAAGTGATGTCATCATGATGGTCATCATAAGGACCATATAAGAGTAATGAAATAAATTTACCTTATGTGATCTTAGTTCCACATCAATTTTTATACTTGTAGGATCTTAGAACTCACTGTTTCAAGTCTTCAATTTTCGTGGGCAATGAAGATCTGGCCAACGGTCACCTGACCTTCCCTATAGAACACGGGATAGTGACCGATTGGGTGAAAGTGGAGAGTCTTTGGGCGCACGCTTTCGAAGAATTAAAGGTGAAGCCTGAGGACCACGTTCTACTTCTCACTGAATCCCCTTTGAATCCCAAGATGAATCGAGAAAAGATTGCAGAAATCATGTTTGAGAAATACCAAGTGCCAGCTCTGTATTTTGCCAACACTGCCAAGATGTGCGCTGATACCCTCGGAGTGTCCACAGGGGTCATCTTGGAGTTGGGTGATGGGGTCACTGCTGCTGTTCCGATCGAAGACGGTGAGGTCATCGCAAAATGCGTTCAAAGAAATGATTTCGCTGGTAAAGAACTTACAAAATATCTGAGAAAACTTATGGAAAACAGTGGACGCAACGAGTGGAGTGGCTTCACCAGCAAAGAAAGATTCTCCAAGAAAAGTGGCATCAGAGACGTTGTCAGGAAAGTCAAAGAAAAACTTTGCTACGTTGCTCAAGACGTTCATCTTGATATAAAGAAGGAAGTCGAGGTGGAACCTTGTGTGGTTCGTATCATCAAAAACGAACCAATGACTATCTATTTGAAAATAGGTGGGGAGATGGTTCGCTGTCCGGAGGCCTTGTTTGAACCTACGAAAATAGGTACGTTTGAGTAGAGGTGTTTGTTTTGGGAGTCTTGGTGTTGGTTTTCAGGAAAGGGCAGGAGAGGGGAAGACGTCGTCGTGGTTTTTGTTTTTGGGGAGGTTGGTAGTCGTTGTTCTTGTTTTGAATAGTTTAAGAGCAATTTTTTTTGGGAGGGAAGGAGGGAGGGGGAGGATTGAGAGTCGTGGTGTTTGTGTTGGTGGATTTGTGACATCTAAACATGTGGGATCTAAACATAGGGGGGTGTTATGAGTCAAAGTTGGGGGAAGGGTGTTCTCAGCCATAGTTTTGCGTTCCTAAATTGGGGGGGGGGGGAGGAGGAGGAGGAAGTGTAAGTTACCAATCTTAGATCTTAGATGGGGGGGGGGGGGGTTGGAGTCATAGTTGGAGGAGGAGGTTCTCAAGTGTAGACGCTGGGAGAGGTAATCAGTCATGGTGCTTCTTTGGGGGGGAGGGGGTGAGTTATAGTTGTGGGGAGGAGGTTCCCATACATAGTGATCGTTCTGGAATGTTTTGAGTCAAATTTGGGCGAAAGGTGTTCTCGGTTATAGAGGTTCTCAGTCATAGTTTTGAGTTTCTAAATTATAGAGGGGGAGGTGGTGGAAGAAAAGAAATTACGAGTCGTATATTATAGGGTTTTTTTGAGTCATAGATGCTCCTACAGTAGGAGAGAGGATATCACTATCTTAAGTAAAAATCTTACCTGTTCTTCATCCTGATAAGTGTTGACTAATCTTTAATTTTGTTTCTCCAACAGCACTTTCTGCCAAAGGAATTCACGAATTAGTAATAAACGCAATTGAGAAATGCGATGCTGACCTTCGAGATGATTTGTACTCTAATATTGTACTTTGTGGAGGAACAGCACAACTTCCTGGCCTCGTCCAAAGAATAAAAAAAGAAATGTTGAATTTGGTGACTCCAGATACTAAAATAAATGTTACAAAATCCTTGGATTTGTCATGTGCGTGGACAGGTGCCTCCGGTTTGGCATCCAGTGCAATTTTTAGACAAATGTGTACAAACAAGGACAAATACGATGAACTTGGGACACATTATCTCCATGAAATGGCTGAAAGAAAATCCCATCTTAATATGCAGGCATTTAAGTTTTTGAGTTGAGGTCAAAGGTTAAAATTTATTCAATTATTTAATGTTTAATATGTAAATTTCAATTAATAAACAATTTATTTTTCTGATTATTATTGATGTTATTAATATTTTTATTATATAAATAAAGACATGTACGAGGGCATGCACGGCGAAATCACATAGTAAGTTACTAAATTTTTATTTTCGTTTATTTATAAGTACACAGATGATGTTTTTTAAATAGTTCAGTAAAACATGAACAAGAACAAAACATGTTTAAGTAACAATTAATCTTCATGATGTTATTTGGCTAGCTGACACCAGATATGAAATGAATGTTGATGACTTTTTTTACAGACTCAATAGAAACTCAAAAAACTTTGAAATTCAAAGAACATGTAAAGCATGTTAAAATAATGAAAATGTTTAGAAACATTTGCGATGAACAATGCTGGGTCCAGATTCATCATATTCCTGTTTGCTGATCCACATCTGTTGGAAGGTGGACAAAGAGGCCAAGATGGATCCTCCGATCCAGACGGAGTATTTCCTCTCTGGTGGAGCGATGATTTTCACCTTCATCGTAGGTGGTGCTAATTGTGTAATTTCCTTTTGCATCCGGTCAGCAATTCCAGGGAACATACTGGTTCCACCGGACATCACGATGTTTGAATACAGATCTTTACGGATATCAACATCACATTTCATGATGGAGTTGTAGGTTGTTTCATGGATACCACTAGCTTCCATTCCTGTTTGAAAATAACAAATTGTTTGAATTTAGTAGATATATTTTTAAACAACTGTAAAATGTGGATACTTTGGCCTGCCTGAAACTAAGCTGCGACTTAAGTATCAGATACATACCACAGCTGCACAGGCAAATTATCAAAACGAGCTCAAGACAGCCAAATGTGAGACTCTGCAATGGCATGGTGTCATCTCAAGATTTAGCTTAAACTTGAGATTATATCTGACCTACTTACTTTCATTCAGGGTACTAGTGATTATACTGAACACTTTCTCAAAAATCTAAAAGAAAAACCCACCAAAAACCTGCCCAAAGAATCCACAGTTTACAGTAGTTGAAAAAAGTTGAAAAAGTACATCAACTTACCCAAGAAGGCTGGTTGGAAAAGCGCTTCAGGATCACGGAATCTCTCATTACCAATAGTGATAACTTGACCATCAGGTAATTCGTAAGATTTTTCCATGGCACTTGAAGCAGCTGCTGTTGCCATTTCTTGTTCGAAGTCCAAAGCCACGAAACACAATTTTTCCTTAATGTCCCTGACAATTTCTCGTTCAGCAGTAGTGGTAAAAGTGTAACCTCTTTCAAGAAGGATTTTCATGAGATAGTCAGTGAGGTCTCTTCCAGCCAAATCGATACGTAAAATGGCATGGGGTAAAGCATAGCCCTCATAAATGGGCACAGTGTGGGACACACCATCACCACTGTCCAAGACGATACCAGTTGTACGACCGGAAGCGTAAAGTGACAGAACGGCTTGGATGCCAACGTACATGGCAGGAGTGTTGAAAGTTTCAAACATGATCTGAAATGTCCAATCTTTCAGTATTAGGTCAAAGATAAATCATAAATTGATGTGCATATAACAATATCCACATAAAAATGACTGGACCGTGTCCGTGACACTGTCGCAAATATTTTTAACATAGGATTACATTTGGCAGAACTTATCGTCTTGTATAATATAATTGAAAAAAATTGACAAATTTCTTTAAATGTGTAAAATATTTACAAAAATTATTCCTCATAGTCATCAGCATGGATAGAATACAAATTCTGTAATGTTATGGGACACTTTCAGTTTGCAACATGACAGACTTTTGTACAGAAAAATGCCATTTGTCTGTTCATGACAAACAGAATTGGAAACAAGTTTCTTTCATCATCTGCATATGACAGATTTAACTTGTTACACGCACTGAAAATGGCAACCTTGGACTTGGGCCACACCAGTGCATTTTCACCACCCAGAAAATGGGTGTGGAAAAACTTCCAACTGGATGTGGTAAACGCATGTGTAAAAAACAAACAGGTTTTTACTTGAGGGAACTTTACTCTGTTGGCTACAGTGCTTACTTTGTTGACTGCTGTCTTTACTTTGTTGATTACAGTGTTTACTTTGTTGGCTGCAGAGTTTACTTTGTCAGGTACAATGTTTGCTTTCCCAGCAGAAAATGACTGCACTTTATTCAAATTAAGTTCCAAATGGCAGAAAAACTGCAGTTTTTCCTTTCAATATACCCCAGAAAAACTACAGTTAAATGTGTGAAAAGGTGCTTATGTGGCCTTAACCTTGTACCAAAAACCAAGATGTAGTCCTACGTCAAAGATACTGTGATATCTCGTTATATCTACGTTTGTGTAAATGTTACCTGTGTCATTTTTTCCCTGTTGGCTTTAGGATTTAATGGAGCTTCTGTTAATAAAACAGGATGTTCCTCTGGTGCAACCCTCAATTCATTGTAAAAAGTGTGATGCCAGATTTTCTCCATATCATCCCAATTGGTGACAATTCCATGCTCGATCGGATATTTCAATGTTAAGATTCCTCTTTTACTTTGGGCTTCATCTCCTACGTAGCTATCTTTCTGGCCCATGCCTACCATCACACCCTAAATAAACAATTGATATTGAAACATCCGGATATCCTACTTTGTCATTTTTTATCATTGCAATGACTGACTCATGAGTGTAGTCAAACCCATATTTTATCAAATAATGGTGAAGATAAGCTCCAATGATAAGATATCATGGAATAAGAAATATGAAAATTGGTATACCTGATGTCTGGGTCTTCCAACAATACTTGGAAACACTGCTCTGGGAGCATCATCTCCAGCAAATCCGGCTTTGCACATTCCGGATCCATTGTCAACTACTAAAGCGGCAACTTCGTCGTCACACATTTTTTAGATACTGTTTTAAAAATTGAAAAATTGTTGAAATTTTCTATTATATTTTTGTGTATGAAAAATGTCAAAATTCAATCAAGGATTCTGCACTGCACAGTAAAAGGTCTCTGCTCTGTCCTGGTTTAAACCAGAGATTATAAATTTCCCATATATGGGTATCTATGGAAAATGTCCTGCTTAGTTATATCAGAAATTAGACATGTATGGACATGCATGCCATATATCGAGCTTATACATGTTTGTACTATGATCCAACAACACCAAGGCTAGACATATATGGCTTACATGTTCATATATGTTTTTCATATATAAAGTTTTTCATATACTGACATAAATAATCATAAATGGGACATAATATTTCATATATGGCCCTATAAAATTTGTACACCTAGCTAGGGCTCATCCAGAATTTTTTAAAAACACAACATTTAACTGTAAAATATTTAATTTATTATTTATAAAGTAATGATTTGTAATGAGCACATTTACAAAATTTGGTTTTCAAAATGTTTTTCCTTATTTTTCAAAAAAAATAAATAATTATTGAAAATCTATCCAACATATTTCATAAAACTAAACAATTTTTTGTTGTCTGTTCAGTTAGTTAAAAATTACTGGGTTTCTATATAAAATTTTATGCAATTTATAAAAATTCCACTAAAAAGTTTAGAAAAAGTTTTTTTTTTTTCACTTCTATAAATAAATTATTTTCTTACATATTTTCTGATAAAATTGCAACAAGTCCTTCAAATTAAATTAAATCAAATTAAAATAGGTTAACGAAGAGCTCATAATTTTCACATACCTTAAGTTTGTATATTTGAATTGTCAGCGACAGCTTATTGAAGCTATAAAATATTCAATGATATAATTGAAGATTTTCACTTGTATTTATACTGTATATTTAAGTTTATCAGATAACTGTTTTTATCGACAAATACACGTACAAATACTTTAGATAAAAGTGTTGAAATTCATGCTAGTAAACGTTGAACATGTCCATATATGGTTAGAAAAAGCATATCGAGCATTTATAGGTCTTCGTGTTATCAGAGGCCGTGTACAGGCATGACAAAAATAATGTGAAATTGGATTTTTCTTCGTTAAAACCTTGATATGACTCATTTTTAATTATGCTGTTGATGTGGCCATATCAAAGGCATAAATACAAACTTGACCAATTTCTAAATAAAAATATTACTTCTCAATACATTAATATGGCATATACGTATATGAAATGCAAAATGATAAGTAGCCATATACAATGTGAGTCATAAAAGAGTAGAACCCAATAAAAAAAATCACAACTTGGTGAAAAAAAACTTCGATTTAAATCAAATTTGGCACTTATAAAGAACATTAGTGTAGGAACTAAAATGAATTATAAAATGTGGTGAAAATGTTCTCCGATGGTCTTTACGCAAGCCCGGAGTCTAACGCGCCCTTCTTTGATTGACGAATAGATTATACGCCGGTCGAGTTCGATCCAAGTTTTCTTAATTCGTAGTTTCGAGTCTTCGATATTATTAATATTCGATTTGTAAACTTTTTCC